>JAOXJP010232371.1:0-10482 GCA_025762735.1 Platanus orientalis | reverse complement strand
TGAGGTCAGCTTAAATGAGGGCTATCTACCAGGCTAAACCCTTGTCTCATAACCTAAAAGAAATCCCTACATGAATTCTGGGCTTATTGGGTCAACTATTAATACAGATACATTAAAATTCCCCGAAGACTTGCTGAGCAACTCAAATCATAAGCGGGTATTCATTGTTTCCCTTCAAGGGAGAATGGTCTGGTTAATGAATCCTAATTTACGAATTTCTATACCCTAGCACAATAGTATATTTCTTATAATAGGCTAAATTGAGCCTATCGAAGTCTCAATAGCCATGTAAATCGTGCCACATAAAGAATCACAGAAATACACAAACCCACCTATGCATTCCATGGCACATTAAGCTTTCCCAATAAACTACCCTATGATTATCTTTCTTAAACCAGAACAGGTGGTTTTGCCAAATAATATAAACAAAAGTAGGCCGAGCCAAAACCAACAAGTAAAATAATCATTCATGGATTGAAGTGTGGAGGCAAAAATCAGTAAACTTATCAACAATCAAATTTTCATGTCATGAAAACAAATATATGCTTTAATGGAAGTTAATACAATCAGATTTTCTTTTTCTTTACCTCTTCTTTCATTCAACACAATCCCCAACAGTTTAATCACATTTCACACAAAGCAATGATATTAGGCCATATGGAAGTTAATACTATGCCTACTCACACAAGCATCCCCTTAGAGCAATAATGATGACAAGAGAGCACAAAACCAACAGGATCTGCAGCAATCTAAAAACAATTCGCCAATGAAATTGCTACACAATAAAGCAAAACTTGAACAATACACAATCTTTCACTAAGATGACATGCTTCAAATGATCCTACACCAATGCTAGCACAAATAGGAATAAGAATAAAACCCCAAGTGGTGTTTCGGTGGGAAGAGACCTGGCAAGCTGATGTTCAAATATTGCAATCAACTTCCAAAACTCGTTAGCAGTAAATGAGTTTGTTAAAACCTAATAAGCAACTTGATTGATCCACTACTTTTGTTTTTCTTTGCTCCTCATGAAATCAGCCATACCCACCCCAGAATCTTCAAATTCAACTTGTCAAACAACACCTTACACTATTATTCACATCTATATACCAACATTTATCAATAAAAAAATCTATACACCAACAACCTCTCATCTCTAGGTAACCAATGGAAGTAGAAATATAATTCCTCCTAGAATTATAGTTTAGCATATAAATGAATGAAACACCCCCATAAAACACAAGTTATACAAAAGGCACTTAATGATTCCAACTAATCAATGACTAATATATATATATATATATATATATATATATATAATGTAATTGAATATTCAACATGAAACTCAGGCCTTAAAGTAACTAAATTACATTTTTTTTTTTTTGTATGATATGGATTTAGAACCAACCAAACTACCTTGTTGCCTTACTCTCTTGAGGGAGAGAAAATTTCTCATGAATTCACACTTTGCCCCAAATACATCAATAGAAAAACATATATACATAACCTTATAGAACAAAGCCACATATTAAGAAAGAGTTATGGTTTGTTTAAAAAAAACATGCAAGAGTAATAAAAAGAAGGGAGGATAAAACTAGGGTGAGTAAGCCTAGACAGCAGCCACTGCTGCTATCATAGTTGGTATGTACAGTAACAGTAGTTGCTGCAGCAATAGCTAGCCTGGGCAGCAAAAGTGAATGTCCATGGACCCATACACTCCATGTGAATTCATGTCAATTGCAGCAGACCTTTGACTCCAACTATTGGGGAGATTACAAAGTGACAAACGTGGCTATGGGCCTTGGCATTTCCCTCTTTAAGAAAAAAAAGATGGGGCTAAACAATACCTCCCAGCAATGGGTAATAGACATTAAATAAGGTTTTAATCACTCAACAATAGAATTATACCTATTAGAAAAATTCTGAACATTATTCATTCTATAAAATCTCATAGTAAAGTGAAATTTAGTGTATAATAACCCTCATTTAGCCTTAGCTTTAAGCAGTAACAACAATTCTAAAACAACATGTTTAAATCATCCCTTAGCAGTATATAAATAATAACTAAACCCTATATTGTAGTTAAACCCCCATGGATTGCCACTACTAAGCCTCTAAGCCTAGGACAAATCACCCTGTACCCAAAATTGAAATATATTAGTAAAAAAAAATTAAATCAGAATTGAAATTGTCTCTCAAGGAACATCCTAAAACACAAAATAAAAGAAAAATATCTTTATAAATATGATGAATAAACAAGAAAAATAAAATAAAAATACGTGGGCCAGATGAATCTGCCATTTTCTGTAGCACACAATGTAAAAGACCTTTGTCCTCAATCCCAGTAGCTTGGCAATGGAGTATCAATTAAAAGAAGAAGAGATGAAGGGAGAGTTGATCATTAGTTTCATGGAAAATGAAGAGTAGGGAGATTGGTAAGATTTTTTTGCATGGGTTTCTTTCGATTTTGTTATTCTCTCTCTATCCAGATCGGTGGCAGGAGTGAGGTGCAGAAAGACTTGGAGAATGGCTAGTGTTTTGAGATGGAGAGGTATCGGTTTACACAAAACAAATATGAGATCCCCCCTTTTTGGGTTGGGTGTGAGGGTTAAAGGATCAAATCCAATGGGCTTCCCCCTTGAGGTTGTCGAGTGGTTAAGAATGCCAAAAATCAGAAGAGCTCCTTTATGGGGTCTAGCAAATGGGCACCTCCTTTTTCATCTGCCTTGTTATGTTTTATAAAGAAGGGAACATGGTAGGTTTCAACGTAGATTGCGATGGTCTTCCATGTTACTGTGTGTTTGTCATCAAGCAAGCTGGAGCTGGCTAGCATGTGTGTCCTATGCATGATCAATCCCAATCGACCATGCTAGTTCTGCTTGCCCCAATCCATGTCCTGCTCCTTCGCTGATGCAAGGCCAGATCTTAGAGGGCGACAACAAGCCTAATGTGGTTAGGCAACAACCAAAAGAATGGGTGCAGGGTGAGGGTTTCACGAAAGGAGAATGGGTCAATCAATGTTGCAGGTTTTGATGGTGAAGAGAGAGCTGTAGCGAAGAAGAGGGGTTTGAGCAGAGGTAGAGCCGTGAGATGGTGGAGAGAGAGGGAGAGAGACCTGAGGGTTTGCAGAGGTCTGGGGTTTGGGATGTTGCACGAAAGGGGAAACATAGGGGGAAGGGGGAGATGGAGACATAGGGACTTGGGTAGGGTGTATTTCACCAATCTAGAAAGAGGGAGAAACAAGAGTTAGTCCAACCCTATGGTTTGTCGAAATGAAAAAGAGAGAGTGGAGAGAGAGGGAATCGAGATGGAAGGGGCAGACGTAGAAATAGGAAATGGGGATTCTTGGGGGAGGGTGTTCGCCCATGAAGAGAGAGAAGTAGGGGGCGAGTGAGAGAGCAGCAGAGAGAGAAAGAAAGGCGGGAGGAGAGAGAGGGTGTGAGCATAAGAGAGAGAGAGAGGGTGCAGGAGAGAGAGAAAGAGAGGGCGTTAGGGAGAGCAGTAAAGAGAAAGAAATAGAGGTGGGAGGAGAGAGAGGGTGTGAGTAGAAAAAAAGAGAGGAGAGAGAGCGTAGGGAGAGAGCAACAGAGAAAAAGAGGATGTGAGTGGAAGAGAGAGAGGAAAGAGTGAATCGGGGAGAGAGAGGAGAGGAGAGGGGGAAGGGTTACCTGAGCTTGTGAGAGAGAGAGTTGTCTGTTGCGCAAAGGGGGCGGCCAGGAAGAAAAAAAAAGGAAAAAAAAAGAAAGGAAAGGAAGACAAAAAAAGAAAAAAAGAAGGAAAAGAAAAGAAAAAGAAAAAAGAAAATAATAATAATAGAAAAATAAATGAAAATAAATAACGAGGAGCTATACCCAAAAGCAATGTGTCCCTCTGTGTCCCCATACACAAAAGGTGAGGATGTAACAATTTTCAAAAATAAAATAAAATAATGGTGTTCATAGGGTTAAAACCATTAAAAAATGTTTAAATAAACATTTGCTCCCTATTCAAAAAGAGGCATCAAAACTATCATGTGTCAGCTTATGGCGTGGAGACGTGAAGGAACAAACTATTTTGGGGGCAGGTTCTCCTCTAAATAAAATAAAATAACAAACTAGTAAAAGTAAATAATAAGAAGAAATAAAATAATAATAGTAATAATAATAATACGATAAAGGGACATTAGATGGATTTGTTAGATCAGAATTGATTGGATTATGAAGAAAGGTTAGGGATTGCTCTGCCCGTCTGCTGACTTGAAGAGAAACGCCAAAAATTGGGGACCGTGCCAAAATTAGGTGCTTACAAGCATGATGTTGTAACAAATGAGAAGTTATTCTTGTAATTTGATTTCCAGATCCATATCTATATTTGGATAAATAAATATATATGAATATGATTCCTGATTCAAAATATCCATATTTGTTTAAAATATCCAACGAATTTATGATAATCTTAATGAAATACTGAACTATGAATCTAGTTATATCCTCTCCATATTCAGTCCATTAACAACCCTAGCTAGTTGGATAGACAATCCAATAGATTTATAAAGCATCTAGGCACTTTGTTCCGAATTTTAACATATCATCTATATAAAGGAAGATAATTACTCCACAGTTTTCAGTGAAATTATTATACACACATCTATCATATTCATTTACTATAAACCCATTGGACATTAAAATTGTATCAGATTCCTAGTGCAATTATTTATCTGCTTGTTTAAGTCTATACAAAGACTTAACTAATCTAAACACCTTATGTTCTTGTTCTGGCACTATGTACCCTTTAAGTTGTTTCATGTAGATTCCTTCTTCTAAGTCCTTGTTTAGAAATGTTGTTTTGACATCCATTTGATATATAATGAACTTATGAATTGCAACAATTACAAACAACACTCTTATTATTGTTATTCTCGCAACATGAACATGTGTGTCAAAATAATTAACATCTTCCTCTTGTCTGCATCCTAAGGCTAGCAATCTAGCCTTAAATTTATCTATTATATCATCTGGTTTTGATTTCTTTTTTAAATACTCATTTGCATCCTATGATTTCAATTCCTTTAAGCAACTCTACTAGATCCCAAGTATGATTGGTCATAAGAGATTCCAACTCACTATCTATAGCCTATTTCCAGAATATTATATATGGAGACCTCATGGCTTCTTTATAACTATTGAGATCAACAAGATAGAAGTAGTAATCATCTTCAAAGTGAGTTGCCCTTTTAATCCTCTTACTTCATGTACATTCGGTTACATCTATCTCTTCTTGTTCTACATTTTCCTTTTATTTTTCTATTGTTTTCTTTTCTTTATTTTTTATTCTCTATATTGCTAGATATTTTATTCTTCATTAAAAATATATCCTTACAGAACTCAACATTTTTTTATTATGTAATTGTATTTGATTCTAATATATTATTTTTGGATCTTATAACTAGAGACCTATATGAAGTAATATTTTCTATATAACCTAAAAATGCACAATCTGTTGTTTTATATCCTAATTTTCTTTTCTTAAGTTCAAGTAAACTTACTTTGGCTAGATATCCCCAAACTCTAAAATATTTAAGATTGGGTGCATGACCCTTCCATAATTCATATGGGGTCTTGCTAGTTTTTCTATGTAGGACTTTATTTTGTATATGACAAGTAGATAATATTGCATCCCCCCACATATTCATAAATAACCCTGAAACTAAGCAATAATGCATTCTGAAATTACCAAGGGACTATGCAAAAATTTCCTAAAAGAGGTGAATAGGACTTCTAAAATCCTTTTTCTATTCATACTAAGTTTTTACCCCAATTTTAATACCTCTAGATGAAGATATAGATTAAGCTGGTTACTTAAGCTCCATTGGGGAACTATTCAAAAAATGCATTCTATCCATTTTCAATTCCAAAAAAATAAAATAAAATAAAAAGAAGAGAAAATCACATTTGGAAAATCAAAATGCATTCAAAGAATAACTTCACATTTCCTATCCTGACAATATTTTTTAGCACGAAAATTAGTAGTGCCAAAAAAATAAAGAATGAATTCTACTGAATAACGCACCAAACTTGATAAACTTGATGAACTCTTCAAACAAACCTATAACCCCTCAAAACTCTTTACATCCACATCAAAGCATAGAAGATCTTCAACGGAGGAGAGAGGAAGACCGAAGTGCTTGACTTTCTTCTCCGGCACCGGTGTGTGCGTACTATCTCCCCCTTTCTTCTATATATTTAGGACAAGGACATTTAAAGCTCTTTTTTCATAGGATTAGTGGGTTTTGACCATGACTCTAATCATTGGTATCTTCTCTCTCTGTTAGTTTTCTTTCATACTCTCCAGCTTTGTTTTTCCCAACTCTCTCTTTATTCTTCTCTTTTTTCATCTTTGCCTTCTTTTTTTTACTTTTTTCTTCCTCTTCTTCTTTAGTTAGAAGTCGAAGTAGAGGAAGCAAAGCAACAACATTGATCCTTGGAGAGGAGAGATGGGTTCCAAAGCTCTCTTATTCTTTGCTCTCTTTTGCTTCTCTATTGTCACTTCCAACTTTGCTTTTGTAGAGAATGAGGTCATTATTGAAAGAAAAAAAAATGTATACCATCACCCAGAATGAAGGTGGAGATTTGAGAAATTCAACACATTCAATTTTAGTTCTAGCAATATTGCTCTTAAATATGGTTTAAACTAACTTAAAGAAAGACCTATTTTGATGAATAATAAAGTTTGTAAAGTCGTCCACTTTTGTGCAAAACTCTAGAGGTACATCACCCACACATCATTAGCATCAAAAGCATAAACTAGGTGTCCGGTGATGCTAATGTAAGTTGCTTTTTCTGTTGATACAATTAATGAACAATTGAATAAGGGCTTCATTAAAATGTTAGTAGGGACTTCGTGAGAAGAGGCAGCGAGATTGAGATGTATAATCTATCTAAAAATGCAACTGTGTGGGTCGTACATATCTGCTAGCTGGGATTTCATTCTCCCGAGATAACTTAAACCCAGGATAGCCACACTAAGGGGGCTAGCAACCACTTAGCTAGAACAAGAAACGGACAGCAAGACCATAGTCATTGCACTTTGACTTTTTACAAGGCTTGCGTCAAGCCTTGAAAAGACTACCAAGAAGAAAAAGATTATGAGCTCTAAAGTACTTCCTCCCATTTCTCAATCACTTTTCTCTTACTAGTAACATTTACTTCGTAATAAATTACATTTCAATGACTCATCGAAGATAATAACAAGGGCACATGTAACAAGTCAAGCTTCTCTACAAATGCCAAAAGAAAACTATTTTTTCATGGTTGAGGAACATTTTCCATGGATTTGTGCTTGTTCATTTCATGTAAGATATGCTCTTCAATCCCTTTTTTTTTTTTTGTTAGCAGGGGGTTTGGCCACTAGGGCCTACACATTGATAGCCGCATGAGGTAGGACCCAGATTGAGCCGGGGAGAACTAAAGCAAGAAACTCCATAGTGCACTACATATACATCTAACTCCAACGATTTGCGGAAGATAGATGTCATAGCCACCCTAGTATGAGGCGTTATTTATTGAAAAATTTAGAGCATAAAACGGGAAAAAATACATTCTTGGTAGGTTCTTGCCAAATAACATTCTATTTCAAACAATTATGGATTGAACATTACCAAACACTCGCTTGGTTAAAGAATGACTCCAAAAAATTGCAAAATCTTCATAATCCATTGTCTTGATTCTAGAAGAGAATCTAGAGAATGGTTCCCAAACGCATCCTTAGTGATTTAAGTGGTTCTAGGTGGAATTGATTTTCATTAAGTGGGTGTGTGAGGATGTTGTCAAGTGTGTTAGATTACTCAAATGCTAAATGGAAGAAATGCAAGTAATCAAATAAATGTGTTAAAAATAGACAAGAAGCAATACATGATCACACACAAGATTTATAGTGGTTCGGCCACTCTAGGGCCTATGTTCACTCTCCAAAAGCTTTTCACTAAGCCAATTGATTTTATTAGTAGACTAAGGCTATTATACAGTAAGATCAATGAAACCAACTACATGTGCTTGGTGTCTCTGACAAGCACTCACGTGTGGTGTCTCCAGCATGCTCTTAGTCTGTCTTTGGTGTCTCTGGCAAGGACTCTGTAACCTTGGGTGTCTCCAGCCAAGGTTCACACAACCTCAAGTGTCTCCAACCAAGGCAATCACTAGAAAAGTGATATGTGTCTGGAAATAAATCTCGCAACAGCAGTAGGCTCTATGAAGCCAAGTAATGTTCATTGTAGCTTAAACCGTCAAGCTTCAAAGGAAGCTAATAATGCCTCTAGGATAGACATAGATGGTCTATGTGTGCACAATAGATATAGATGAAATATGTAAAAGTGTAAAGCCTCTCAAAGTAGAAAAATGTATGAAATGAAAGATCACATAAACTCTACAACAATTTTTTAACAGAAAAACTCAAGCACTATTAAAAATAGTAGGATGTAGAGAGTTGCTCAATAGCCAACTCTAGTCTGTAAACGTCAAAGATGAAATCTCTAGAATGTAAGGGCCCTACTAAGGAAAATATAACAATATATAGCTATTAAAATGTAGAAGATATATACAAGCACTATTTGTCAACAGTGGGCTGCTTGGAGTTTCATGAAGTATGAACTCTCATGAGCACAAGCAATATTTAAATATGAATGCTCTAATGTGCTCTAAACCATGAACCAATTGCAATAAAAATAATAGTATTACAACCAGGCACAATAAGCTCAAAAATAGAGAAAGAGATGTATACTTTACTCTCTAGCACTTGAAGCTTTGGAGTTGGTTTAGGGACTTCGAAACCTAAGCCTCACAAGCTGCAATAGCTCTAGGTGAGCTTTAGTGAGCTCAAACTCTCCTTCTTAAAGGATTCTTCAAGCCCTTATAGCTGGTAAGATCAAACAGACAAGGTAGAGAGACAATGCAAGAGAGTGACGGTTGGTCTTTCCTTCTTTAGGTTTTTCAAGGTGCTTTTCATCATTTCCAATCATTGGCTTTTATAGCCAATTGATTGAGGCATATTTGGCTCTGGGATCTGTCCATAATAGTAAGATTCAAGCAAAAAATGACAGACAAAATGGATTTTGAATCAAGTGGATTTCCGCTTGGATTACTCGTATGATCGATCTTAGGCGATCTTATAGAAGATCAAGCCCTTATTTGATCTAATTTGTCTTCAGCCTTTTTCTTGAGTGAGTCTACTATGGTAAAGAGGTCTTGGGACGTCTAAATAAGTCCTAAGGACATGGTTTATGTCTTAAACATGTTTGAGATTAGAGTACTTCCCTCTTTACTTCTTGACATAGCAGATTTGAACTTAGTTCATTGTCTTGGTGTCTTATTTGAGTTTTCAAGCAGTCGTCTTTGTGCTTGTACATGTATACATACATCCACTAACCTTACTTACAAACTATACACTTTGCCTATGGAATTTATCTTTCTCAACTTGGATGCCATGAGGCGGGCCTTGGAAAGTATTAGAATAACCATGAGGGATTCACACATCCTCCAAATGTAGAGCGCATAGGGCTTTGAACCCCAATACATTACCTAAAATGGAAGTAAACATGTTAGTAATAGAACCTTCTTCAAAAAGGTTTAGAGGCTAAGCTACAACTACCAAAGCAATATCTTGATTGTTATGTTCCTTTTTTTCTCTTTTTCAGGCTTCTTCTCATTCTTCTTTGGCACCTACGATAGAGAACAGAGGTATTTGGCTCCCAAAAGGGATTTGGATTTTAGATCCTTGAGAAATCCCTTTTCTTAATACCCCTATTCCCCCTTCATCCAGAGCTGCCGTAACTTGGGCTCATCATGCTATACTCGCGGGGAAGGAGGAGCCAATAAAGTTCATATTGAATTTATCACAAGGCAATCGAGTTTTGCCATCTTTCAACTCATTTGACATCCTTTTCATTCGATGTGTTCCCATCCAATAAAGAAGAGGAAGATACCTAAATTAGGAGATTATTCCTTTCCTTCCTTCCCCAAGCAAAACCAAAAAACATGAGCACCTCGCGGCTTTTTGGCCATATCATGTAGGGTAAAAGAGGAAAAAGGGATCTAATAAAGAACCCTTAACATGGACTTTGGATGATCATTTCCAAAAATAAAAAAAATTCTCAAATATGATGTAATGGACATAGAAATGACTCCAATGGATGAATTCTACGGCATGTAAAACATATTTGATGAATACAACGTATATCAATCAGATGACTTTGCTAGGGAACGGGGAGGGCTTGGATGCTAGGCATACCCGATAGCTTAGGATATGGTGTAAAAGTCCCGAACTGAGGGTGGTCGTAGATCAGGGGAAGAACCCTTGCAGACCAAAGGGGAAAGGGGTGGAATGGCTCTAGTTTCAGGTAGCAACAGTAGTCGAACTAGCCTTCCAAGCCTTCCCTAAATTGGCCTTTCCTATGTTAAATAATATATATATATATATATATATATATATATATATATATATATATATATA
>JAOXJP010232370.1:0-10482 GCA_025762735.1 Platanus orientalis | reverse complement strand
GAAGCACACTGTGGCAAGACTGGGAAATCATGACAAGGATCAACTCACCCAGCTACAAAGGTTGACTTGGTGACTTCAATGGGTCACCAACTTGAAAATATATTATATAAATCATTACCAAAAAAAAAAAAAAAAAAAACCTATTCCCTGTTACAAAAGTTTTTTTCCCCTTCACCAGTCACTGAGGAACTGGGAGAGGCAACCAGTCATGCAAAACCCTGAAAAAACTAGGCCTGGCCACACACACACAAGGTAAAACAATAAAACTGATGTAAAAAAAATGGAATAGGACCTGCTGTTGGGAAGGGTTTTCAATGCATTTGGCACAAAACCCCTGTATAATCCAAATAAACCATCACGAGCCACGATACCTGCATCAATTCCATGGAGTTAGAAGAACATGTCACTTGCCAATTGTATTGGTAGTTTCTACCAGAAGAAATTTAACTTCCACACAAGAAAACAAGAAAATGATATTTCATGGTACAAGAAAATTTAACAAGTAAAAAAGTTAAACACTTGAGAAGCTCACCAATTGACTTGATGAAAACTAAGTTCTAAATAAAATTTCGGGATACAGAAACCGAAAAGCCTGAAACTCAACCTAAGAATGATTATTTAAAAGGTTTTATAAGTACTCAAACTATCAGATCAGAACATCAGCTTCTTTAACTTGAAAAAGCTAGTTTGAATACTCAACCAAATGCCATGCTGAGACTTGGTTCTATGATAACAGGAAGACAATGAAAACATCCATAAGCTTCTATGATAGTATTATATCACTCCATAGACAATAGAAGATGTTTATAAAATACAATAGTTTGTAAAATCATATGACAAAGAAGATGTTTGAAAAATCCAAGTTAATATAGTTTACATCAACTCAACTTAGCAAAGCCTTATTACAACTACTTGGAGGTTGGCTAAATAAATCCTATCCCGTCATTTCACTCTATGGACATATCTTGCTAAATCATAAGTCTCCAAGTCTCTTCTCTTTACCTCAACCCACATCCTTTGAGGCCTTCTCATTGACCATTGGTCTTTGTTGCACATGACTGAACCATCTCAATAGACTTTCCTTTCTCACCTATTGGAGCTATCCCTAAGTTTCTGCCAATACACTCATTTCTAATTCTATCTTCTCTGGTCTTGCCACTTACCTATCTCAGCTACACTCATTCCATGTCTGTTTTTTCATGAGTAAACAACAGTCTGCTCCATAAAGCATTAATGGTCCTATACCCACCTTATAAAACTCCCCTTTCAACTTTATTGATATGCATTGATGTCAATCATATAGCACTAAAAAAGCACTTCTCCACTTCATTCACCCCTCTCTAATTCCACAGGAAACATGCTCTCCAATTTCTCCCTAAAAATGAATGATTTAACCAAGATATGATAATGGTAACTTTGGGGTTCTTTTGGCCATCAATTTTAAATATGTCCTTGTTTCTACTCCTATTTTTACTAAAATTGCACTCCATGTATCTTGTTTTATTATGGCTAATCTTAGAACCATTTGGCTCTAACTTCACATTTATCATCCCCCTTAGTCTCATCAATCAAAATTGTCACCAGTGAACAAAATATACCTTCGGACTTCCTCCTATATATGCCTAGTCAACTCATTCATAACTAATGCAAAGATACAAACTCAATGTTGACCCTAGTGCCAGCCTATAGCGATCACAAACTTTCTTGTCTCTTCCCCCTTGTTCGAACTAGCTTTTCCCAGCTCAGCTTAGGCTCATCACAGAAGGATCAATATCAGGCTCAGCTCACCAAATCAAATGACAGCTTGATTTGACTGACAATATATGTCTACAGCTGACCAAGAGAGACTTTAAAAAAAATGGTAGATGAACAAAATCAGCTTTGACTGACTTAATGTCTCATTTCATGACAAAAATAACTTTTTTTTTTTTTGTGTGGAGGAACTAAAATAACTTTACAAATATAACATAAATTGCTTATTATATGTCAAGTCAATTCTTTCATAAAATAATGTGAAATCAATTCTATTTTTTTACAAAGTACAATACCAAACTCAGAATTACATAAATACTTGGATTATATAAACATATATAACATTTAAATATATAATATACTTAGCAATATCTATATATATTATTTACATATATAAAACCCTTAATGAGCCGAGCTTTTGGCGAGCTGAGCCTAGTGCAGCTCGGCTTATACTTACTTAGATAAACAAGCTTAATTGGAGGCTCAGGTTCAGCTCATGATGAGCCGAGATGAGCTAGCTCAGCTCATTGAAAGCCCTAGTTCTAACACTGGTTAACACTTCATCAAACATATCTTCAACCATGTCAATATATATACTTGAGACCCTTTTATTTCCCAGAACCCACCATATAATCTCTAGGGACCGACCCTACATATGCTTTCTCTAAGTCAATAAAGACCATGTGAAGATCCTTCTTCTCTCTCTAAACTTCCATCAATTGTCTAAATAAATACTTTCGATGGTCAATCTCCATTGCACAAATCCAAACTGGCTTTTCAATACTTTAGTTTCGTGAATGAGCCTATGCTCAATCACTCTGATAATACGGCTCAGTAGTTTGATCCCTTGATAATTGGTGTATCTCTAAATATTTCCCTTCTTGAAAATAGGCATCACAGTGAACATTGTTTGGCCTCAACTATTGTGCCCTTTGGTGGAGGAAAGAGGGGGTTATTCGGTGATTTCTTTCCGTAAGGAGAACATGGAACCAAGAATGCTACAATTACAGTTGTCCTTGGTTGGCAGAATTTTCGGGGATAACCCAAGCACTCACACTCTTCACCAATGGAGAAAAGGGCATGGAAGGTCAGAGGTGAGATGCAGGTGCGGAAGATTGCTAATGGACTCTTTATTTTCTACTTCCCAGCAAACCAGGAAGCTGAGAGGGTCTTGAGAGAAGGGCTTAAGACGTGGTAAGGGGGTGGGCTGCTTCTTGATGTGTGGCACCTGACTGCTCATCAGAAAAGTGGTGAAGAGGAAGGTGGATGGGTGGCTTATCGGCACATTTATAGGGCTTGACGACGTTCCATAAGATTGGGGATCAATGTAGGGGCCTGATTGAAGTCGAATCCCATGACCTAGGCTCGATGGAGTGGGTAAAATTAAAGGTACGACGGCCGGATTTGGCACCCTCAATTGTTTGAATTTCAGATGGAGTGTTGGTCTTTAGAGTAGTGTTACGGAGGTGGGAGCTACTTCAATTCGTTCTAGTGTCGGAATTTGTCTCGAGACGTAGTGGTCAAAGGAGGGAGGAAGGGGCTGTTTCCGGTGAAGCCAGGGGTAAAGGTGGAAGGCAAGAAAAGGGGGTGGTTTAGAATTTTGAAATGTACAGATGGAGTTCTGATAACAGAGGGGAGTTTGTCAGGCAGAGGGGAGGTGGAAGAAAAGGTTCAACTCAAGAGGACCATAGGACTGATCGAGATTGGTTGAACCGGTCCACTAAAACCCAATACTCCCCGGACCGGGCAAGAAAATGGTTTATTAACAAACCCAGGTCGAGGCAGGTCTTGGATAGGGATGGGTTGACGCACTGTTTCGGTAGCCCATTAAGTTGTGAGCCTTGGATTCGGGGGCAACAAAATTACCCATTCTATAAGGACTGTTTGTTAATGAGGGTCCTAAGGATTGTGAATAGAGCTGAGTCCAGATTGATGAGACCCATGAGGGGTGAGCCTAGGAGGCCCAGTGGAGAGAATCAATTAGGGAAGAAAGGGATTTTGATCAGGTGGGATCATTCCCTATTGAAGAGGGAGGTAGAGTTGTTTCACAGGTCTAAAGGCTCTTCTGATAGGCAAGAGGTGAATCGTGTTGCTCATTGCCTCTAGGAATAGAAGAGAAAGTTGGATGTGGATGATCATCGTCCTCCTCCTAGAAAACCTTACCCTCGGAGTGTTGTGAAGCCATAAAATGGCATTGTGATCAGGGAGGTCAATTAGGATAGCATCAACAAAAGAAAGTTGAAGGAGCTGGAAGGCAAAAGCAAAGATGGTTTATTGGGAGTCAAGCGAAGAAGATGAGGGCAATGTGGAATGGAGATTGGGAACAAATTATGATAGTGGGTGGTCGCATCTAGAGACTTTGGTGTTAGGGGCTGGTTACAGTGGATCTTGATTGGCTAAGGGCTCTTTGAATATGGGGAGGAACAATGATATGGAAAAGGGAGTGAGAGGTGAGGACCTTACCCAACGACAAGAAGTGGTAGGTAAGAAATGGGGTGATTATACATCTGATAGTAACATCGTTGTAGCTCTGCAAAAGGGAGAACAAATGGAGGAGTTCGAGGAGATTGATCAGGTTATTGAAGCTGAGCCAATACTGATGCTTCTGCCCCCATCCCATTCCGAATGGGTGATAAAGAAAATAGCAAAGGTGAAACGAAGGTTGGGTTATTCTTTCAAAGGTATGGAGCAACACGTGGAAAATTTATTTTGGGAGGTTGAGAGAAGGCGGAGTTGGAGCCCCAAGAGGCCAAAAGGCATTCATTGGGGGCAGTTGTTTCAGGGAACTGAAGAAACTATAATAAGATATTAATTATGATAGAGAAGACAAGGGGAGGGATAAAAAAAAGGGGCGGAGGGGTAAATCTTATTTTGTTGATCATGATGAAGACAACCATATGTTATTGGAATGTTAGGGGTCTCAGGAGGGAAGAGAAGCGGTGGAAGGTTAACAAAGGTTCAATTTATTGATAGGAGGATGATTGTGGATTTATGGGGTAGGAGACCCTTCAAATTTATTCATAAGCTTGCTAAAGGAAGGGCGGGAGGGATTATTGTAGCTTGGAATTTTAATGTCATGGAGGTGACTGATTCCAGGATTGGTGATTTTTCAGTATCGGTTTCTGTGTAAGAACAAAGATGATGAATTGATTTGGGCCTTTTTAGATGTTTATGGTTCATGTGACTAGGCTGAGTTTGGTAGTTTGGGGAGGAATTGGGCAAGGTTAGGAATGCTTGGCAAATTCCATGGTGTGTAAGGGGGGACATTAATGTTGTCAGCTTTCTAGAGGAGAGATTAGGGGCGTCTAGGATGACCCATTATATATGGCAGTTCAATGATTTCATCCATGAACATGGATTGGTGAATCTTCCTCTGAGTGGGGCAACCTTGACTTGGACAAATAATCAAGATATAAGTGTTAGCAGTTGGTTGGACAAGTTTCTCTTTACCCCGGACCTAATGGAGTAGGTACCCATGCTTTCTCGAGAGTTCCTTTCTAATTGGCTTCTGACCACATTCACATTCTTCTTCGTGCTCATTCTCTTCCCTCAGGGCTGTGTCTATTCAGATTCAAGCTTATATGGTTGAAAATTCTGAATTTCAAAGATAAAGTAAAAAGGTGGCAGGCTGAGAAGGTAGTGGAGGGGTTGGTGTTAAAGTATATTAATTTGTGTATCTCCTAACACCTTAAGGTTTTGGGAGAGTTGGTTAATTTACATTCAACATGGTATCAAAGTAGGTTAGGTCGTGAGTTCAAATTCCAGATAAAGTATTTTCCTGAATGTAGTATTGTGCACATGTATATGTGTTGTGTTGTGTGGACCCATGCTTAGCTCCCCAAGTATGTTCCTAGGAGAGACTAATGTTCCTCTTAAGGGGGGTGTTGAAGTATATTAATTTGTGTATCTCCTAAAACCTTAAGGTTTGGAGATAGTTGGTTAAACTTACCATCAATAGTCGGCGAGTTTCGCATTTGACCAGAAATTGAAATTTCTTAAAGAAAGAATTGTGAGGTGGAAAAGGGAGGAGTTTGGGGGATTGGAGGCTTGAAAACTATCATGTTTACAGAGGATTGAGGCTTTGGAAAAGAATGGGATGTTGGTTGACTTGTCTGAAGAGGAGACTAGAGTGAAGGGTCAAGCTAAACAGGACTATAATGGATTGGTAAGAATGGAGGAAATATCTTAGAGGTAAAAATTTAGGGCTACTTGGCTCAAGGAGGGCGATCGCAACACAATTTTTTTTTCATAGGGTTGCAAGCTTAAAGAGTTCGATTAACACGATTGATTGGCTGAAAGTGGAGGAAGAATGGGTGTATGATTAGGGGAAGATCCGGGATCGCATAAAAAATTATTATGTAAACATGTACTCTGATTCGTTCATTTTCAGCTAGTGTTAGAAGGAGTTGACTTTGATGCCATTAGTGAGGATCAACGGATTTGGCCGGAGAGGCCTTTTTTGGAGGTAAAGGCTACTCTTGATAGCATGGAGGGGGATAAGGCTCCGAGTTTGGATGCGTTCCTAGCAAAATTTTTGAAAGTGTATTGGGATGTTGTAGGAAATGATATAATGGAGGTGTTTGAGGCATTTCACTCTAAGGACCAATGGTGTTAGAGCATGAGTGCGACATTTATTACTCTTATTTGAAGAAGAAATGAATGGTTGAAATAAAAGATTATCGCCCATTAGTTTGGTGGGTTATCTCTATCAAGTGTTGACTAAGACCCTCGCTCTCCACCTTCTCTCATGTAGGTTATTTTTGTATTGCAGAACCTGTTCTTGCCGAGAAGACAAATTACGGATTGCTCCTTATTGGCTAACGAGTACATTGATGCGATGGATAAGGTAGACTATTTTGGGATTGTTTGCAAAATTGATATGGAGAAAGCTTATGACCATGTTACTTGGGGATACCTAGACTAGGTTTTTTAACAAATGGGTTTTGGGGTAAAGTGGAGAAAGCCTATGCTAAAATTTTGCACTGCTTCTCTCTCTTTTTCTGCTTTGGTGAATAGTTCTCCCAAGGGGTTCTTCAAAGGAAGTCGTGGGTTCAGACAAGGTGATCAGCCATCCCTTTACCTGTTTATTATGGTGGCTGATCTTCTAAATAAAATGGTTTCTAGGACAAAATCTGCCGGTCTTTTTGAGGGCTTCTCTCCTATTATGGGAGGCCCATTAGTTAACTTTATCCAATTCACAGATGATTCACCATTCATGTTAAAAGCAAATTCGGAAGACATGAGAAATTTGAGATGTATGCTTCTGATTATGGAAGCAACCATTAGCTTGAAAGTAAACTGGAGCAAATTGACTTTGAGCCCTATTAGTGATGTTCCTAACATTGGGGAGTTGGCCTCTATTCTTGAATGTGCGGTGGTTCCTCTTCCAATTACCCACCTCGAGCTTCCTCTTGGTGCAAAGTCATCTTCCAAGGCTATCTAGAATCTTGGGATTGAAAAGATAGGAAGGAATCTCTCTAGTTGGAAAGGTAATTATCCTTTTAAAGGTGGTAAGTTGGTGTTGTTAAAAAGTGTCCTCTCAAGCTTGCCTATTTACTTCCTATCGTTTTTTCAAGCTTCGGCCTCAGTTATAAATCAAATGGAGAGGATTTAGAGGGACTTCTTTTGGGGGTCATCCCAAGGGTAAAAGAGGATTCATGGGTGGGTTGGAAAGATGTTTGTAGGCCACTGAATCAAGGGGGCTTGGAAATTCGGTCCTTACGTGAGACTAATAAGGCCCTTCTCAACAAAATGGCTGTAGAGATTTGGTGTAGATTAAGATGCTCTTTGGAGAAGAGTCATCGCTGCCAAGTATGGTGAGGAGCAGAAGGTTGGTCATGTAGAAGTCCAATGGGGCCTACTATGTGTAGCATTTGGAAAAGTATTAGTAAAGGGGTGGGTTCATTTTCCAAAATCATCAGATTTATGATTAACAACGGTGATTTAGTGCTATTTTGGCAGGATCCGTGGTGCTCAAGGGAGCCTCTTTATAGCCTACTCATCATGTTAAAGCCTTGTTGAATGTAAATGGGAGTCTATTAAAGATCATAGGATTAGATCTAGAGTGTTTTGCTCTTAGAATATCCGACCTATAAGAAATCTTAATGACTAGGAGGTTGAGGAGATGGAGCGGTTATTAGAGCTCTTGGAGAATTACTGCTTGGAAGATATGGAGATGTAGGATGAAATGATTTGGCTTTTGGATGTAGAAAAAGGATTCTCTGTCAAATCTATGTATGAGGCCTTGTGTACTTCTGCCCCTCCTTCTTTCCCTGGTAAGTGTGTTTGGAACACCCAAATTCCATCCAAGGTCTCTTTCTTACTGTGGGAGTGGTGGTAGGATCGGGCTCCGACGATTGATAGCTTAATTGTGCAATGTATGACAATCCCAAAATTAGTGTTGCTTGTGCATTTTTGAAGGGGAATCTTCGGGGCATCTCTTCATTCATTGCTAGTGGGTGGCACACCCTTATGGAGTCACTTTCTAGTTCGTTTTGGAGTGCATTAGGTGCAGCCAGAGTCCTTAAGGAGCCTTTTATCTTAGCTTCCATTTATAATTTTATACCTTTCAAACACATTTCTAGGCTTTTGCCAAGCCTTGTAACATGACTAATTTGATGGCCATTTGAGCTTCATCTTTCTATCACCAACTCTCTTTAAATGACTGTTCTTTCCCTCTAAATGTTCCAAGGATCTCTTTGCCACTTTTAATACATCCAGCCTTTTCATTTCACATAACATTAGTATTCTTTCAAATTCCATTTTCTTTATTTATTTTTTACCAAATTTATCTCTAAATAACATTATTTACTCTCCTTTCAGGTCCAACCTTCTAGTTCTTCAGCACCTTCCCTTTCCTTTCCAGCCTTGCAGTTTTTACATGTTGATTGTTCCATCATCCTGGTGAACCAAATGTCTATGTGGCAGTTATTCAATCCACAAAGTCACAAAATGACATCTTTTTGAAGTATGTGCTTGATATTGCAAGATCATATGCAATTGCAAATTTGTGTGTGAGATGTGTGTGTTGAGTAGATTTTCCCTTTCATGTATTAGGGAAAGATCTAGGGTTTACTGATTAAAGTTGCTGAAAGTTGTTTAAAAATACAGGTTAAAAGTGAAAATTTATTGGCTACTTGGGTTTCAAAATCAAGGATTTGATGTAGGGCGATGAAAGGGGTTGCTGGATTTTGAATTACTGCAAGGGTTTATAGATGGAAAAGAATGGATTTATGAAAAAGAAGGAAAGTCAAAAGTTAGGAGTGAAAGTGGGTGGGGTAAAAATAATAGCCATGGGGTTGTATGGGTGTGATGCAAAAGAACTGTGGTAGACTGGTGGGTAATTTAAAAGGAAACAAATTTTATATGCAGGTTGATTAACAAGAAAAGGGTGCAAGGTTAGGAGAATATCATTTTTTTTTTTTTTTTTTTTTTGTGGTATTCAAAAAAATAGTTAGTGGTATATTTAGGGTTTGGGTTTAAAGGAATTTTAGGTTTTTATGATAACATTCAGTAAGGTTTAATCAGATTATATATCAACAAACTCTGCAGCAGGTAACTGATGAAGAACACATGATAGAAGATGGAAAAAGAAGAGAGAACTTACTGTGAACGGTGCCACATGAACAGTAAATAAGGAACAGTACACGTGAAGAATAGTATTCGTAAACAATATTCTTGATAAAAATAGAAGAAGGATAAGAGAGAAATAGAGGAACCTAGGCAATCACACCTAGGGTTTCAAGGCAATCACATCTTTTGGAGCAAGGAATCACTCCTTGTGTTGGAGCACACACACATCCAAACCTTAAGCTGAATTTAAATTCTGAACTGCATTCTTTGAAATGAAGTGTAGACTGCTGGACATCACACACACTGACATTCTTCTCTTTCCTACTACAACTTAAACTTGCCATTAATTTTCTACTTGGGAAAACCAAAACCAACAAGGACTCAAGTTTGAAAAGTCAAGCTTGTCAAAAAAAAAAAATTACATGTAACCAAACAGATTAAAAACCAACAAAACTCGACCCAACAAGAGCTAAGAAGAACCAAGCCCAATGCAACATGAAACCCTAAAACCAGACCCTCAAAATAATGGAAAAACCCCTAATAATAAAATAACAAAAAAACCTACAATATGTCCAGCATGTTGAAACTCTAGAAACTTCTCATGAGCTTCCCACATTCAGCCTAGCTCCCATGTGAGCCCCACAATTCCATCGTCCTGCCAAATCAACACTTGAGCCTTGGAATTAAGGCCATAGTGTCTCCTTTTGTAAATTTTAAGACTACGGAACGAGGCCCATCACAAGGACAGATGGAGTGTGATGCAACACAATAATGATGATACCAAAGTTGATGTAGAATGATAGTCAAAAAGATCAATAAAACCCAAAGTGATGTAGCGGAAACAAGAAAAGGGAAAAAGAAAAGATAAAGACCTAATTTGAAGCTTTTCCAAACCCAAAACAGGGGATCTTGGCCTTCATCAAGCTTGAATAAACTCAAGGAATCCACCTTTGGGGAAAACCACTTCTGGTTTTTAGACTTCACAAAGGAAGAACACACTTGTCAAGAGTTAGAACGCAAGAAAATTCTTTATTCATCATTCATTCATTATAAAATTATGGGGAAGGGTTGCCGTTAAATAGGCTTACAACCTTAAACAATTAAAAACTTGCTAAAATAGGAAACTTTTTAAAATCCTAAACTTGTTAGCCAAGTTTT
>JAOXJP010232369.1:0-10482 GCA_025762735.1 Platanus orientalis | reverse complement strand
TTTAAACTTCAATTGGGCTTTTTTGTGAGATCCTACAAGAGAAAATACATAATTTAATATAAATACACATAAAATAAGTGTGATAATGTTCATTTTGATTATGATAATTATGCAATTTTAAGCAATTATCAGCTTAGTTTGCATGTTGTGTGTTTAAATAATGACCAAAATCTTATATACTCTATTAGTAATATGTCTATATGTTCTTGTTAGAATATGTTTTTTAAGACTAGTATTTTTGTGGAAGCGGTTCAAGGTATGTATCTTAACTTTTATTTTCTTTAAAATTCATTTATTTGTCATTTATTTATTTTTACTCTCATTTTGTTAGACAACATGTAAATAAATGGCTTGAAGAATTATAAAATTCATTTTTTAAGCACATGCACATTCACACATGCAAATTAGCCGGGGTAACCCACTGGCACATGCATAACACATTTTAGTAAATAAAATTCACCTTGATACATACTACACATAGAAATTAGACTCTAGTGTTGAACTGGTTTAAGTAGGTAACCGCATATGCAGATGGATCAGGGTGCCTAACACGTTCCCCGGTCCATGACCAAACCACTAACTCGGAACTCTGAGTTGACCAGCTCATTAGGAGTCAGACATTTCAAAAAAAATTTAAAATAAAATTATTTTGTTTTCCAAACAAAGATGTCCAATCACATCTTTAAAATGCTTGGTGGCAACTCCTTGTCATCGTGGGTTAGGCCCATGATGAGTAGACCCATTTTCTAAGAGTCTCACCTGTCGTGCAAAAACCGAGGCCCACAATGACCTCTCCATTTACATTCATAGCAAATGGGAGGATTTCTAGAAGAATCATTCTTCTTCTTATAGTTAGAATAGGCCTTCCTAACATATTTGTTCTTCAAGAAATCTCTGGCATTTCTCTTAAAGAACTTCTTGAACCTATTAACCACTATGGCTAATTCTTCGTCAGTTTCCTCATTGGATCCTGAAAGTTCTTCCACCCTAAGGGCAACACATTTTTTCTTTGTAGGTTCCTTGATGAAAGCTTTATAGGTTTAAAGGGAGTTAATTAATTCTCCTAACTTAATTGTTTCTATGTTTTTGTTATCTTCAATGGCCGTTACTTTAGGTCTAAACCTTTTGGGAAGAAGCTTAAGTATTTTTCTCATGACATTTGTCTCACTCATTTCCTCACCTAAGCTGCTCATTGAATTGACAAGGTTAAAGAGCTTAGCATGGAATTGAGAGGCCTCTTCATCCTCCTCCATCCTCAGTGCTTCAAATTTTGAAGTGTACATTTAGAGTTTTGACATATTCACAACACTATTTCCTTCATGAGTGACCAAAAGAAGGTTTCAGGCTTCTTGGGCTATTTTTAGGTGGGCAGTCCTCCTAAAATCATTGGGTGTAAGTGTCATGACCCAAATCCATGAGTTATGAAGTGGGCCGGGTTCAGATCTGTGGCATGGAATAACCCACCCGGAACCTGTTTCTCATAGCAGAGAAACTAACGAGCTTGGAGTAGGTCATCAACCCTCTTACTTACTTACATATCATTTTTCATATAAAATGTATTGCTTATATTTTAACATCTATTTTAGTTTATTTAAAATAATAATCACATCGCAGTGGAATAATAATAACAATGGAAATCTGAAATCCAGTGTAGCGAAAATAGTAATATCATCATGACCATCCAGAAAAAGGGGTCTAAACCTACCCATAAAGTATATACAATCCTTGCTCACGAAGGGGGCCCATAACAAATAAAAAAAGTACTACATGTGCTACATCTTTGATATGTAAACTAAAACTGAAATGAAATGTAACATCCTTGGGCTTGACTACCCCTCTTTCATCTCCTCCTCATCCTAAAACGCAATCCAACTTGTGTGTCTACACATCTATGGGTGGTGCCAATTGGGGTAAGCTTAATAAGCTTAGTGGGAGGGCATACAATTTATACAACCCAAAAATGAGGCTAAAGATAATCATAATAGCAAATAAGAATAATCAAGATAAACTATGGAATCAAAATAGGAATGAGAGTACATCAAATATATTAAACATGTATCCCTACTATGAAACAAGTATGCATATGTCATAAGATAACTACAAGAGAGTCCAAAGTAAACTAAATTGAATCCTACATATGTCACATAATAAGTACTATATGTACATGTCAAGTACATATCTTATGCCAAGTCCTACATTTCACATGTCAACCTATAAGGGGTCTCTATCACATAATGGAACCCAATGTAAATGAAACATGAAAGGTCTCTATCAAATTCAAAACATATAACCCATGTGAAAGTCTTCGATAAACAAATCACATAACTCGTATAAGAGTCTTCGATAAAATAAATCACATAACCCACATAAGGGTCTCTGACATAACATATCATATAACATATATTGGGTCACTACCGTCTTCACCTATTAATGTGACTTAGTGATTTGGCACCTAAAGCCATAAAGGCTAACCCATGAAGGGGTCTCCAAGGTCATAAAACCAATGGACACGATGGCTGTCTTTACCTATTAATGTGACTTGGTGATTAGGTTCTATTGCCATAAATGCTAACCTACAAAGGAGTCTCCGGACCCAAGAAGGGCAACCCACATATTGGTCTCCAAACCCAAGACGGGAAACCCACATATGAGTCTCTGGGGCTACGTCTAACCAACCCATATAGGTCTTCGGGGTCATAAAGACCATACACATATATAAAGGTCACAAGGACTAACCTACTTAGGGGTCTTTGGGTTCAAAATGGCATATTCCTACATAAGAGTATCATATCAAACCCTCACATCCAAAACCACATTTCAAAATCATGTTTTTGTAAAATAAGATAGATGCTCCATAATCATGCCATGTAAAATATCTACATGTTTTATCTCATGAAGAGTCCAAAGAATGTAATAGAAAATCACATGAAATGTGTCAAATGTCAACAAGCAAATGAAGATGTTTGACCTAAATCTAAGAAAATATAGGGTGCTCATGGATGTAAAATCATTTTATACAAATTTCCTTTAAAAGTTAATACCCAAGTATCTCAAGTCCTTTAAAACTCATTAGAGCAAACCATGCCAAGGACAACCTACTAATGTCACTACAAGATCTCAAATGATGCAAATCCTAAAGTATTTACACATAGATTCTAAGAACCTAACACGGGAATCCACAAAATATCACAAGTTTTCCATAAACCAACATGTATTTGAAGGAATTAATCAAAAGAACAATATGCTTATGCAAATAATCCAAAGGCATCCAAGAAACACGTGAATAGTAAAAAAAATTTGTAAGAGACATTTTATCAAACATATAGAGTGTAAGAATTAATGAAACTTAAGGAAAATTAAAGAGGAAGCTCAATTTTTACCATGATAACCATTCCAATCCTTAAAAATCAAGTAGATCAATCCCTTAAACTCCATCACATAGAATATAAATCATCCAAACCATCCCACAAAGCTCTATTCATAATAACATAACTCCATAACCCAAGAACATCATGAAAACCAACAAGGGAATAATAACCAACATGCTTATATCAATGAATCGTGATCCATCTGTAAGAAATCAACAATCTCAAAAAGAAATAGAGATGAATCCACCAAAATTTAACCCACATACATCAAATCTAAGATGCTAAGAAATGAATGTGTGCATAAACAACACATCAAACTCATCAAATGCTCAAACCTTTAATGTACAAGAGAATCCTCCTCTAAAACCCTTTTGCCTTTGTCCAACATTCCTTCCTTTATGAGTAAACAAACAAATCCATGGTTAGAAACTATAATCCAAGGTAAAGAATTAAGAATCCATGCTCATTTATATAAGATCTAAGAACAAAAACACCTAATCTAGCATATTTTTAAAGTTGGAGTGAAACTTACAAAATTGGAGAAAATCTCCCTTTTCCTCTCCTAAGCTTCTCTAATCCTTCTAATATTTAGTCTTTTTGTTATAAATAATTTAAATGAGCTCTTAGAGGTGTTTTAACTTGTTCAAGATGAGATCCCACATGTGTGGGGGTCCAATAGGTGAAAGTCACATAAAAAATGGCATAAAAATGTAATTTTTAGAAAATTCAACATTTTTAAAATGTTATGATCAATCATGAAATCCGTGATCGATCACGGACCTTCTAGATATAACCTGAGCATCTTGCTACTTCATTCATGATTGATCAGACCAAAATTAGGCTTTCGCGATTGATCACGCCATCCATGATTGATCACGTTTCTTCTAGAAAATCATACACAGACACTCTCTAGTAAAATGGCTAAAAATTTCTCTACAAAACTTTGAATTATGAACCTTTTAAAGAATTAGAAAATAGAGTCGATGAAATTTTCAAAAATGTATAGATCAACCTCTAATTCACTTGGGATTGGTGTCAGTAGGCCTAGGAAGTTACCCAAAATATGCAATTAAGATAAATTTCGAACTTGACAAGTTCGAGGCCCAACTTGAGTCTTACACTTCAAGCTTGGTCCAATAGATTCCTAAACCACTCTAAAGTCTGTATAAAACACGTACAATGAAGTGAGACACAGAGTGTTTCAACAAGTCCATTGGCATGAAATTCAATGCCCTATAGTTGAACTTGTGTGCTTCTCCCTCAGTAGTGGTGTCACTCACCATGGGATTTATTGGGAACCTTATGTCTATTGGTAACTGACCCCCAAACTCTATGGTCATAGGCATTTAGGAAGATCTCTATGTGAGACTTCCAATAGCCATAGTCACTTCCATTGAAGAATGGAGGTATATTGACTAATATACTAGACTCTTCCTTGGCCATCTAAGGATTCTCTAGTTGTTTAGGGTTTTTCCTTTTTTTTTTTGATTTTTTCTAGGATTCAAGGTTAGGATCTAATTCGGGTGTTAAGCTCTATAAGAGAAACCTTGCTTTAATACCAATTGAAATGAAATTTTTAATTCTTTTACCATTTTTTGATTTTAATTAAGTTGATTAGTGTTGTTCAATTTTAATTCAACTTAATTAATATGTTTGGTGCTCAAAAGCTAATGATTGTAAGTATGAAAATGTAAGTGACAATCACACAAAGATCACACACCATAACACAAGAATCTATAGTGGTTCGGCCACACCGGGGCCTACATTCACTTTCAACTACTCAATTTATTAATCAATCACAATGATTATAATAAGATGAGCAAACCTAATTTAACGTGCTTGGTGTCTCCGACAAGCATGGCTTTGGTTGTCTCTAAGCAAAGGACTTATAATCTGTCACATGATGCCTCTAACCGTTGACATAAGTGAAGGGTCTAAATACCAAGGTGGTTCTCAATAACCAAATATGGTATGTTTGGTCTAATTAAGGGATCGATGTCTCAATGTATGGTGTGGCTCTCAATAGCCAAATACCAATATGGTCACCAAGGGAAATTAAGTCCCAATGTAAAGAATGGCTCTCAACAGCCAAATATACCAATAAGATAGTTTCTACTTCCGTAAAAGGGAGTGTGTGAGTGCCTTTAGAGAATGCAAGTAAACAAGTAGTCACACAACCGATTAAGCCTCTATATACACAAAATATAAGTGAAGCTTAAATGGGGAAATATCTCATGGAGATTGAATCTTCAAGAATTCATAAGTAGTGGTGGTCTAAATATACAATATAACACCATAAAACAAACTACTATGTAAAAGAACTTCAAATGTGAAGCAAAAGCTTTACCTCATACCTAAGGTTGGGAGTTTGAATGCTAGGAAGTGAAGGAGAATGCCATCAATCTTCCTCTTCTTGCAAAAGAAACCTCATTTGTGGCCACAAGAGAAAGAACTAACTCTCTTCTTCTCCTTTGAAAGCTTAGAAGCTTAAGTGAAAGTGTAGAGAGAGTAAAGCTTGTAGAGGTAAACCATTAGGTTTAGAAGAGCAAAAATACTCTTTTATACTGGTCATAGCTCCAAACTAACAGAGCTTCTTGCCAGTTTAGTTTGAATCACTCAAGGACAATTTGGAATGCTCCAATGTGCCTAGAGTGCTCCATTTTCCCTAGTTTTGTGCAAAAAGTCTTTAAGGCCAACTAAGGGTCTTAGGGGCCTTAAGGGTCTCTCTAATTATCACTTACCCTCACTTACCTTTACAGATGAGGAAGGACATGAATGATGTGAACATGATGCATTAGTCCTCGCATGATCCTAGCTTGCTTCCTTGGAGTCTTCTTGGTCGTCAAGAGTGATCTTCACATATTGTGGACACAAGAAACTCCTAGGCTCTAGCTAAAACATGTCATAGCCTAGTCTATCAACCCATATATTTTTTTATTCATGGAATTTCCAACATATGCATTTATAATTTTTCAGATATTTTTTAATGTTTAAATCACCCTTTAATTTACAGACTTTAAATGGATGCCTTTATAAGTGTCTATAAACATCTGAGACACCCTTCCAAGTGAACCAATCATCCACTTGTGTCTGAAGACACATTGAACAACCATCCAGTAGAGGAACAATCGAAATCGTTCAGACCATTTTTTTTTTCAAATTTTTCACAATTGGATAGATTTAAAAGTTTGGATCAATCCATCTTGGATCGGTCCAAACAGTCCTATAAGCTTCTAGACCAATCAAAAGTTTGGATTGGTCCAATTTGGATCTATCAGCCTCCCAAGAGCACCAGAGCCGATCCAAACTTTTGGATTAGTTCATTGTATTTAAGATTCAATATTTTAAATCTTCAATACAACAATCCCCCCCTATAAATTCAAAATATTTAAACAATTTAACTCGGATTTAAACCAGCAAAAATTGAATGCAATGATAGAGGTGTTATTAGACTTTGAACTGATATTTAGGATATAGAGATTAGGATTTACTGGAGCCTGGTAGAGAATCTCTTTTAACCATTCTCCATTTGTGTAAATCTGAAAATCTATAAACCCACATTCAATTATCTCAAAATTTTCCATTCTATATTATTTGACACATTTCAGCCTTGTGACACTCTTTGTTTCATGAGTGTTCTAATGAACTTTACCCAATTTCTCATATGAAGCGGCCCCACTTCCACACTCACATAGGTGAATTTATCAGGTGTGAACTACAACTAACTGTACCACTAATACACTATGAATTCATTAAAATTTAATAATTCATCAATTTGTGCATTATCTACACCACAGGGAAGGACTTAGAGCTTAAGCTCTCTCATGACAGTGCTTAACAAGTTACCATATGACTTGTTATTACCCAATGGGTATAGAAATAAAAAAAAAACATCACTACCATGTAAATGGCATGATTGTGAGACATGCCATTGTCTAAGATTTCTTCCTCTGAAAAAGGTGATGCTCCCAAGTGTGGTGATGCATCCTATTCCAATCTATTAGGAATCATGTCGACATTTACGAATGAGTAATGGAATACACTTAAAAGCTGATCTTTATGAGTCTCTGATGTGAGTAGTATATGCCCTAAGTGATATACCTTCATTTTAGCTTGAAGCATGGACGGCCCAAACTATGTTATTTATGTTATGTTTTTTTAGAGGCAAAGGTGTGGGAAAGTGTACGCTTTTCTCACATTTTCTTAGAAATTGGCTTGTTTGTCATGCATTAAAATGCGGGAAAACTACTCAGCAAAACCGCGTTGGGAAACAAAACTTCCCCACCTTTCTCTGACACTCATATTAATAATTTTGCTGCCTTTTCCTTCCAAATGGAAGTAAAGCGTGGGGAAGTGAAGTGAAAGGCAACTTTTGCACACTTTGCTGCCATTTGCTTGCAATTAGACATGCATTGACAAAAAAAATTATGACTTTTCACACATTACTTTCCGACATATTCCCATGATGGTTTTCCTGTCTTTTCCTATTGCAGCCGATATATATGTTGGATTAATCCCACGTACTCCCAAGATTTAATCCAACAGGGTTTGACATAGCCTTGATGATATAAAAAAATTTCAATATTAACAAGGTTACACTATTGGATTAAATCCTAATCTAATGGTTTAGAACTAACCTAAAATGAAACCCTAAATTTGTCTCTTAAATAAAGAGTGAGGAAGCTAGATAACACATCATGGTCTCACATTCCCCCTTTTGCATGAAGCTCTCTTCCTCGCCCTCTTGTCCTCAACCTCTCCATCTCTCTCTATCACTACGCCTCTCTGGCTTTCCACAAGTTTCTCATCTTTTGTCCCTCACCTCCTATTAGTCTAACTTGGGCTGACTTGTACCAATAAGAATATCAACAATGGAGGCCATTCTAGGTAACATCGATAAGTCTTTATTTGTTCTCTCTTTATTATCACTTCATGATTCTAGTGAAGTTTGCTTAAGGTTCAAAACAATTAATTGACAAAAGTCTAGCAAGGTTTGAATTTATGTGGCCTCATGCTTCATAGTGTCGGAAATACACAAAGGAGATGAAGGGATTGTGCATACCCTGAAGACAATCCTAATGCGGAAGTAATTGAACCGCGTTTGCACACACATCGTAAATGAAGAAGCTTAATTCGTTGGAGCAGAGCACCAATGCCCACTGCAACAACAACACTACAAGAGTGATGGAGGATTTCCACATCGTAAATAGTTACAGAGAGTGAGAAGAGTGCAAGAGAGAAGAGAAAAATCCACAAAAAAGTTGTACCCACTTTTTTCATAAACCCTTATTTATAGAGGCTTTGTGGGAAGAGTTTTAACTCACTTAGAACTCCAACCCCCACTAAAACTCATCTCTAACCCATTTGATAATTCTTGGAAGAGTTCTATTTGAGTCAAGAGGCCTACATGGACGTCCAATTTGACTCAAACTCTAACAAATAGGGATTTCTCAAATTAGAAATGTTCATGTTGAGGTTTGATTACCCTAGTCTTTGTGTACTTTTGTTACTTTTCGAATTCTCAAATCTTTTAAGTTGATTACCAAAAAAACAAAAAGAAAAAAACAAATCTTTTAAGTTGATATGAGCCAAATATGCTATGGTTGGCCAAGCTTTTTGAAAGTTATAAGACAAATCTTATATGATTTTTCTTACCAAAAAATAAAAAATCTTATGAGATTTTTTAGGTAAAGCATGGTATTGATCAGATCTTATAGTATGCCTACATATGGAAATAGAAGAGAGAGAGAGAGAGAGAGAGAGAGAGAGAGAGAATTACACAATGGGTGTGTTAAGTTTTGGGCTAGCACAAACTTGGCCGGAAGATCACTTTTTAAAATTGGGTTGAGTTTAGGCTTGAGCTGAGTGTGGGCTGACATTTAATGCCACAGGCCAAGAATAGGTTGATCAAGGCCAGGCTCGACTTGCAGCCCTAAATTGGCAATAAAAAATGTTGAGCAGGTCTAATTCAACTTTTATGTCTTAAACGGTCCAAATTATATCAATGATCCAAATTATGAGACTACTATAGATATACCTCTATAGTAGCATAGTAGTCACAGAGCTCTACAAAGGTATGTCACAGTATGAAGCTTTGTCATTTCATTCTTCTTTATATTTATCACATGCTAAGTTTTAAAGGCAATATTTTGTATATTTGTGAATATGGGTTGTGAAGGAAGATTATTGTTCTTGAACATAAAATTAGTAAAGTTCATTGATCAATCACATATCTAAATATGTTTTCCCATGATCACCATATGAATCTTTGAGATCTAATCACAAAGGAAGTTTAGAATTACATCAATTGATTAACCAGACACAAGAATCCAATCCGACTAGGTTTCCAAAGTATCCACACCTACTCTAGAATTCTTTGCGCTTCTCCCACTTCTAGAAAAGTTACAGAACCCCATTTGAACGTGGGTACCTTTATATATAAAGTATTTGAGAAGCCAAAGCAACCCTAAGATATGTGGGATCCTTATGAGATTCTTATCCTTAGACTGTGGGGCCCAGTATCCTTAATTAAGTCAAACTACATTCATGACACTATCTTTTGTTAATTACAAACTTGCACACCACTAATTGCAATAATCCTTGTTATATATTGCAATTGAACTCCCAAAGATAAGGAAATAACAATGAGACATTTCTTTACAAATATTTCACAAATATGTCCTTCCACTTCACAGTATTCCTTCATGACCTTCAGGATGATAAAATAATTACTCTCAAACCCCTATGGTTATTAGAACAATATCATTAGGAACTTAATGAATCAATTGGATATTTAAAAACATTTTTTTGAAAAAATACTTTTTAAAGTTAAATATATAAATTATAATATAGTTTGAAAACATTTGACAAACACTTTATCAAAAACCACTGGCCATATTTTTATATCCAATTAAACCACATATTTCTTAAACTGAATATTCTCCCACTTAAAGGTAGTGGATTCCTTGTTGGGCATTTGCATCCTCTTAAGTATCATGTAATCTATCCAAACTACCCATGATATTGTTGGAAATATATGTCCTAACAAAGCCATTCACATAAAATATAAGCATGATTAATTAATTAATTAATTAATTAATATTCTATCATCACA
>JAOXJP010232368.1:0-10482 GCA_025762735.1 Platanus orientalis | reverse complement strand
AAAACAAGTCCCCAGCAACGATGCCAAAAACTTATTGTCAACTTTATTATACTCACAAGTGCACTAATCTATTCATTAGTATAGTTTTAGCAAATGAAGGTTAAACCCACAAGGACTTGACTAAATAATCTCAAAGGAGCAAACTTATTCCATTTATCTTTACTAAACCCTAGTCTAGCCAAAAGATTTGGGATTATCTTAAATTAAAACTGATTCAATTAAACATACAAACAATAAATGAGCAAGAGAGAAAACTAATTTTAAAAAATTAAATAAAAAAAAAAAAAAAAACTCTAAGTCCTAGAATTTATGCTATAGAACTCACAAATCTTGATCATTTTTATAATTTTTTCACATACTTCATAATGCTTCTAAACCAATCTAATATTTTGGAAAATCTTCTATTAATCCTTTTTAGAAAACTAAAGTCATGCTCTTCCTGGCTTTGAAAATATAAGATTAACTAATTCAATGTAAATATGCAAGAAATAACATAGAGTAAGAGACCTTGTAATTGCAAATGGAAAAGGAACTTTTCATTCTAGAGATTTGACTTTTTCTTTCAACTCTAGAGATCTAGAATCACTCTCATCAAAATTTCTTCTTTTTCAAGGTCTAGAATCTTGTTAGAGAGGATTTCACTTTTCTCAATGATTTTCTTTTCTCTACTTTTCTATTTTCTTTTTCTGCATTGAGAGTTAATCCTAGGTTTTTGAGTTTCAAGTCTAGAAAGTTTATTTTTTATTTTATTTAAGGACTTTATTCTCATTGTCTAAAGAAAAGTCTTTGGAGCTAGACTCCAATTGTTTAATTCTTTCCTTAAGATTGAGGTTGTCATCCAAAAGGTTGGAATTGGTTTCAAGTAATTCCACATCCTTTGAGGCTTCATCACCCTTTTTACTTAGTGTAATTAATAGTTCTTTATTTTCTTTTCTAAGTTTAGTGACAAGTTTTTCTTGTGAGGAACTCTCTTCAAATAGCTTGTCAAAAGCTTATTGGAGTTAACTTTCTTCACTTTCACTTTCACCGCTTGATTCTTCGTCGGAATCATTAGTGAAGACTACAAATGTAACCGTTTTTTGTGAAGATTCCACTTCATTGCTAGCAGACTCTTTTTCCTCATCATCAATGTCATTATCCCAAGTGGCTGCCATAGCCTTTTTGTTTTTGCTTCTAGACTTATATTTCTTGTTTGCACAATCGAAGGCAGAATGACCTTGTCTTTTGCATTCATAGCAAATGACTTCTTCTATAAGGACTTCCTTTTCCTAGAAGAGTCCTTGGCTTTCATGGATGAAAATTTTCTCCTAAAATCTTTGGCATTTTTCTTGTAAAATTTCCTAAATCCTTTTGCGATGAAGGAAACTTTATCATTAGAATTCTCTTCCAGACTTAATAGCTCTTCTATCTTGAGAGCTATTCCCTTCTTTTTGGTACTTGGTCTAAGTGTCATTTCAAAGGTTTGTAAAGACCCCGCTACTTCATCCACTATTAGTATGTCTATGTCTCTACTTTCCTCTATAGCTGTGACCTTTGGTCTAAATCGCTTTAGAAGTGACCTAAGGATTTTTCTAACTATGGCTTCTGATTTTAGAGGATCTCCAAGACCTGATTTGGAGTTTACTAGGTCTTGTAGCCTAATGTAAAAGTCAATGAATTGTTCATCTTCTTCCATCTTTAGTTTTTCAAATTTAGTGGTTAACATTTGAAGTTTTGACTTCTTAACCATACTAGTTCCCTCATGGGTTACTTCAAGTAAGTCCCATGCTTCTTTAGCCATGGTGAGAGAGCAAACTCTTCTAAATTCAGGTTGAATCACCCCACAAAAGATGACATTTAATGCCTTGTAGTTGGTGGTGTGGGCTTTTTTTTTAGGTTTCATCCTAATCTTTTTCTGGTGTTGTTGGTCTAGTCCAACCATGTTAGATTGACAACCACATGGATAGGTTCATGGCTTGCAAATAGGTACTCATACAAATTTTTCAATAAGAATAATTATTTCCATCAAAGAATGGGGGTTTCATAGTTGAGTATGCTTCATTCGGGTTGACCATTTTATGTTTTCTACTCTAGGAATTTTGATCTTTCTACTCCGGTGGTTAGACCATTTATGAGTAGCCTTGCTTTAATGCCAATTGAAGTTCCAATATTAATCCTAGAGGGGGGGGGTTAATAGGATATTTTAAAAATTCTTTTAGATTGCCCCAAATTCAATTGTTACTTAAATGATTAAGTTGTCCTAGTATTTAATTGCAATTGAATTGTGTACATAGATATGAATGTGTTCAGTTGTTCTACATGTGAGATTACATAAATATGTGTAATGCTTGACAATGTAAATGATAAATGAAAAGGAAAGCCACAAGCAATCACAAATGTACAAAAGATGTATAGTGGTTTGGCATAATGGCCTACATCTACTCTCAAAAGATCACCATTGAGCTGTGTAATTTTATTAAGATTGAATGTGTTACAATTAATGGTAAAATTAATAAAAAGCCTAGTCTACTTACCAAGCAAGCTACACCCGATGTCTCCGGTAGGTGTGGTCTATGGTCTACTATTCCGGTGTCTTCAGCGGAAGAGCTATGGGTTTATGCTACTAGTGTCTTCGATGGTAGTGCCAATTCTCCTGGTGTCTCCGGTGAGAAAGGTCTTAATACTTTAATAAAAAGTAAAGATAAGAATTACCTCTTTGAAGGTTGGTGTTGCATTGTACACAAGATGAAGTTGCTCCTCATTGAGCAAGATATGACTATAGCTCCCCAATTGTTTCTTGGTTGACTCCTCAAGTTAGTTGAGCCAACACAGGTGGGTTACTCCTTCTTGAGCAAGATGTCTCATACAATTCCATACTTTTTATTCTTGGGTTTCCTTTTTAGACAACCCTTGTATTCTACCTCCAAAAGATATGCATAAGCAAGGTTGGTGAGGTGGAAATGGAATGGTATTGGGTATAGATTTACCTATCTAAGCATAGTGAGAGATTTCTCAAAAGTTAGGAGAACTAAATCTCTCAAGATCTACCACAATGGACAAATTGAGCTTTCGTGTATATGAGATTTTAGCAAGAACCATTGGTTAGCTCATAGGAGCTTATCCTCTTTTATATTGGATGAAAATGATGCTTGTCCATTGGATTAGAGCATTCCCAAATGGTCAAATGATATTGGCCATTGATTATAAATTGATTTTTAAATATTAGACCATTATATAGTGTTTCCACTACTTTGGATCGATCCTGGATTGATCTAAGTGCAAAAAACACTCAGAACTTGCAACCAGAGAGTTGTTGGTTCGATCCCAGATCAATCTAGAGAAGCTTAGATCGATCTAAATAATCCAAATTATTTGGATTGATCCAAATGCCCTGTATTGCCTTGTATAAACTTTGAAATGCTACAGAGGCCTTTGGATTGCCCCTCCATGGTTTGGGAAGGTTCTAAGACCTTTCGAACCCTTCCTTGGATTCTTGATTCACTTAGACCACTTCACAATACCTGTTTTACCTTGTGTGAGCTTGGAGGAAGTTGTGAATCCTTCGGGATGATTTGTTGATTCTTGGAATGATGTCTTTGAGTCTTCCTTGGCACTTGATGATGATCTTCACGATGCTTAAACCTAAGAACCTCCTAGACTCTAACATGACTCCACTGATGTCCTAGTCTATTTAATACATGTATTTTTTAGTTCATGAAAATTACAATACATTACATTTACAATCTCCCCCTTTGGGAATTCCATGAAAAAACTTAAAATACATGAAAATAGAGTACAAAATAAATATTACAAGGAATACATGAAGTCCAACTCAAGCTATATCTTCAATGAATTTCTTTGGCTCTTCCCCTTGGTACAAGTTCGGGCTTTCTCATTTAGTGCTCTTCATTTGTAATGTGCTTTAGCTTTAGGATCCTGAAATTCATTTAACAAAAATATACCTTTCTCAAACCAAGATTAATCTAGTTAAATGATAAAGTATAATGATCACACAAGCAAGCAATTGAATGTAATGAAATGCATATGCCCATGATGTGAGGTATCAAGTATGATAAGTGCAAGTGAATATGCGTTGAACACAATTAGTCTTAAGATATTTCCTTTGATCATTTCTTAGATTAATGACATGTAGAGTTCTATTAATCTCTATATTTTTCTCCCCCTTACTTTGGCAATCCATTTTTACTCCCCCTGAGTATGATATACCAATTTTTAGATCAAAATTGCCTTTGATTTTCAAAATGTTCAAATTTTACCATGTCAAAGGTTTTGTATTTAAATGCATATCGTAGAGAATATCATAGCTATGGAGAGATAACGTACCATAAAATGTAATAGCAAAAAGTGATTTTCATTCATTTTCAAGAAGATTTATAGTTTGAAGTTACAGATTGATAAAGGAGTACATCAAAATTCATCCAAAAAGAAAAATAATAAGCTTTATGCATCCTCATCGCTCTCCTCATTCTTGTCGCTGATGAGAATGTCTAGGACAACCCTAGGAGTAGGTGCACAAGAGGGATCCATAACCCCCTCGATGTGGATGAGCCTCTGATCCATGCTTTCCATCTTCTTTTCCAGGTGATTGAAACACCTGAGAATGTGCCCAAAATCTCCATGAATATCTTGGATCAGGCCCAAGAGTGCTGGAGGTAGAGTCACTAAAAGTGTTAGGGCTGTGGTCTCTGTGGTAGAAGGAGCTAGGGGTAGGGATGTGGAGGTACCAGCTGTGGCTGTGGTCTCTATAGCTGGTGGTGGCACCTCTGCTGGTGCAGGAACATGAATAGGAGGCAAGATAGACTGAGCTGCCTCTCCAGCTGCCTGAGCCACTTGTGGCATAGCTTGCTTCTGACCTTCCATCCTCTTGATGGTAGCATCATCAATAGGAAGGCCCTGGGGAAGGGTTACAACATCTCTAGGGAACGTGACACCGCACTGCTCCAAAATCTGAGTGATTAGCACTCCATAGGGCAGACCCCTCTTCATCCCATCGTCTTTGGACATCTGCAACATAATTTGGCACATGATGGCTGGGATGTCAATGGACTTACCCTCCATCAAGTTGGCAATTAAATGCGGCCTATCATCTGTCATGGCGGTCTTATGCATCGTCTGCAATAGATTGTGCACAAGAATGATGTTGAGTACTCTTGCCACCATGCAACACTCAGCAGTAGGAAGTTTCACAGACCAAGAACTGCCCTCTCTCTCAAAGAGTTAAAAAATGCAAGCTTTGTCAATCCCCTGGTTGGGAAAGACAATGGCGCTCGCAGAAGGGTAAGCAATCCCCAATAGCATGGAGACCCGATCTGGGTTTATCAACATGCAGACTCCGTAGACTTCGGTCTTGAATGAGAGCTAAGTGTAGTCCGTGTTGTGGATGTTGGAGTAAAAGATGCGAATAGCCTCTTATTGCACCTTGCCCTAGATGACGGTGAGTTGCAACCACCCGTCATTAGGAATTGCTGTGCCAATCGTGAAGTCACAAAGTGTCATCTGCTTCACATATCTCTTGATAAAAATCTTCTTATTTGAGAAGATGTTTGTATAGTTGTGGAAGGCCGCGGAGTTCCTTAGTGTTCCAAAGTTTGTGGATGCTGTTCTAGGTCACTTCATTTGCTCCTTTTCACATAGGGGAGCTTTCCCTAAATCTCGCTTCGACATGATTTGGTGTTTAGAGGATTGAAAATCGAGTGAGAAGTAGGAGGGAGAAGAGTAAAATGTCTCTAGTTCGATCTTAGATCGAATTGGGCTTTGTTCCCTCTTTTTATAGACAAGCGACGATTCATTTCTTGTAGGTATCATTAATTTGGATCGATCTTGGATTGATCCAAAATAGAATCTTTTTGGGTAAAAACCCTAGATTCTCATTATTCTTGCTTGGTTGGCCCCACTTGACTCAAATAAATGTTTTCTTATTACTTTTAGGGTATTTTTTTAATGTGTCTTTAGATAGAACACATTGCCATCATGCCTCAAAGATATTCAAATCTTTTTTGGTCCAATGCCTTTGTGAGGATATCCGCCAGTTGCTCGATACATACTCTAGAGCTATTGTTTTGTCTTCAGCCAATTCTCAGATGAAATGGTGACAAATATCAATATACTTAGTTCTAGAATGTTGAACTGGATTCCTGAAAATATGGATCGCTCTTGAGTTATCTATAAATAGGTTCATTGTAGACTGAGACAACTCATAATCCGCAAACATCTACTTCATCCATAGCAGTTGCTTGCATCCACTTTCAGCAGCAATGTACTCTGCCTCAGCTGTCAATAGTGATATGGAAAATTTCTTTTGACTATGCCAAGAAATAAGGTAGTTTCCCACGTAAAAGCATCCACCACTTATGCTTTTATGGTCATCAACATTGCCTGCCTAATCAACATCTGAATAACCAGCTAACATTGGTGTGGTATCAAATGGATACCAGAGACCGAAGTTGATTGTCCCATGGACATATCGAATTACTCTCTTGGCCACTTTTAGATGTGACTCCTTTGGTGCTGCTTGATATCTGGCACAAGCACCTACACTAAAGGTAATGTCAAGTCTACTTACTATCAGATATAGCAGACTCCCTATGATACTCCTATATCCTATAGGATCAACATCGATTCCATCGAGATCCTTAGTAATTTTCTTGTTCATACTGATTGGAGTCTCAGTTGGTTTAGATTCTGAAAGTCCAAACTTGGATACTAGATCCTTGGCAAACTTGGATTAGTTTAGAAATATTCTGTCTAAAGTTTGCTTGATTTGTAATCCTACGAAGAATCACAATTCTTCGTTCATACTAATTTCAAATTTAGATTTCATCGTATGAGCAAACCTATGTGATAACTCATCACATGTGGACCAAAATATGATGGCATCCACATAGATCTGTGTAATGAGTATGTGACCATCCTTTTCTTGATAAAGAGTGATTTATCAACACTCCCCCTGGCAAATTGATGATCTTCTAGAAACTTGGTCAATCTGTCGTACCAAGCTCTAGGTGCTTGTTTTAACCCATATAGTGCTTTCTTCAACCTATACACATGATTTGGCATGTGAGGGTCTTTGAATCCCTAAGGTTATTCAACATATACTTCTTCTTGAAGTATTCCATTTAGAAATGAACTTTTAACATCCATTTGATATAATTTGAATTTCAAATGGCATGCAATGGGCAACAAGATTTGAATTGACTTAAGCCTAGCTACAAGATCAAAGGTCTCCTCAAAGTCAATTCCTTCTATCTGAGCATATCTTTTAGCAACTAATCGTGCTTTGTTTCTTATGACAGTCCCATGCTTATTTATCTTGTTTTTGAAGATCCACTTAGTACTAATTATGTTTTTGTCTTCAGGTTTTTCAACAAGGTACCGCATATCATTCTTCTTGAATTGATTGAGTTATTCTTGCATAGCTATGATCCAATCTTGATCATTGAGAGCTTTTTTCAATTTCTTGGGCTCAATCTTAGATGTAAAAAAATATGACTAATGATATTCTCAAGTTGTCTTCTTGTTTTAACACCCTTATCAGGATCTCCAATGATGTCTTTAGATGAGTGTCCCTTGGTTATTCTATTTTCTTTGAGATGTCTTACTTCCTCATCATTTGTTTCCTTAGACTTACTCCCAGAGTCATGTGAGGCAACATTTTCTAGAACCTTTGGTTCCTCTTGAGGGTCTACTAATCCCTCTTTTTCCTTATTTTATTGAGTCTTTGGTTGGTCATTTATAGTGACATTTATATACTCTTCCATGATAGAAGTTCTTTTGTTGTATACCTTATAGGCTTTGCTTCTAGTGGGGTATCCAAGGAAGATCCCTTCAGCACTCTTGGAATCAAACTTACCCAAATTTTCTCTATCCCTTAAGATATAGCAAGTGCTTCTAAAAACCTTGAAGTACTTCAAATTTGGCCTTTTATCATTCCATATTTCATCAAATGTCTTTGAAGTACCCGGCCTCAAATGCACCCTATTGCTTATATAGCAAGCGGTGTTTACAGCCTCAGCCCAAAACCTCTTGGGAAGGTTTTTACTTAAGAGCATGACTGTGGCATTGTCTTGAAAAGTCCTATTTTTTCTTTAGGCTACCCCATTTTGTTGGGGAGTTTTGGGTGCAGAGAATTCATGCTTGATCCCACAATCATTGCAAAAGTTTGAAAACTTGTTATTTTCAAACTCTCCTCCATGATCACTCTGAATTCTCTTAATGGAGGGTTCTTTTTTAATTTGCAATCTTATACAAAGATTCTTGAACTCTTCAAATGCATCGGATTTATCTCTAAAAAATGACACCCATGTGTACCTAGAGAAATCATTGACCATGACTTTTTGCCACCAAGGCTTTTGGTCCTTATGGGTCCAGCTAAATCCACATGGATTAACTCCAATGGTCTTGAAGTGCCTATCTTAATCAATTTCTTATGGGAGGCTCTCACTTATTTCTCATGTTGACAATCACAACAAAATAGGCTTTCTTGTCTCCCAAGCTTGGGTATACCAAGAACTAAGTTACTACTTAGTTTAGACAAGTTCCTAAAGTTTACATGCCTAAGTCTTTGATGCTAAAGACTTCTCTCAACTTTTTCTGTGATGAGACATGAGTTAGGTCTACCTTCTCCAAAGATGTAACAATTGTTACCGGTATGAATACCTTTGGCAACAATACCTTCTTTATCGTTTATGTGGCAGCCATCATTTGAGAAGCCAATATCATATCCTAAGTAACAAATTTGACTTATGCTTAGGAGATTATGTTACAAATAACACATCTTTCAGTGTGAGAAAAGGGTTTTGTCTCCCGTCATGTGTCTTGAACATCCACTATCCAAGTACCAATGTGATGCATTGTCCGCTTAAGGGCGGTGTAGGCAACAAGACATTTCAGCCCTTCCTTTTTGACCCATACTTGTTTTGTTTGCAACAATTTGGATTGAGTCAATTTCTTCTTCTTTCCAAGGTTTTCTTGGTCAACCTTTTGAAAGAAGGTCCTCTTTCTAGGATTTGTCTTACTCACTATCCTCCTATTTTGTTGATAAGATTTGTCTTTTAAGTCATTAATCCTTTTTTTACAATCCACTTTCATATGTCCAATCAAGCCATAATAATAGCAAGTGATTGGTGGGTTTCTAGATGTAGAGGCTTGGAATTTGTTTTTCCAAGAATCTCTTCTCTTTTCATTGGATGTAGGGACATTGTTCTTGGAGGAATAGTGTGATTTTCTTTCATAGGACATCTTAGATTTTGAGGTTGAGGCTTGAGATGTATCAATGCCCTTCCCTTTGAAGGAAGTGTTGTGCCTATTATCAAAAGCTCTTGTCTTTTGAGGAGGTACTTGCCTTTTTCCCTTATCCCTAAATTCTTCATGTTTTTGGGATGAAACTTGACTTTTATAAATGGTATGCTTCTTCCCTTTTTGGGATTGTCCTTCACTATAAGTCTAAGGCTTTTGTTTTGGAGGTTGAGAGGGATTTTATGACTTCCCTTTCCCTTTTACAAAAGCATTTGATTGACTCTTATTGTGATTAGAAGTGTTTTGAGAATCGTATCCAAGTCCACTTCTATCACCACTCTCCTTACCCATTGTCAACATTTTCTCAAATTTTTTATTTCCTTGGGTAATCATAGAGATTGATTTTCTCTTGTCTTCCTCTAGTTCCTTAATTTGTTTAAGGTATTCTGGAGATTTTCGAGTCAATTGGGCACAAGTCATGTTTAGCCCCTTGTTCCACTCATTTAGTGAGTCAACTTGACTTTCAAGGTCTAGTATATACTCATATGCCTCACTCATCTTGGTTTATAGAGATTTAATCTTTTCTTTTAACTCTAGAGTTCTAGAATCACTCTCATCAATTGCTTCCAATTTCTCAAATTCAAGAATTTTGTTAGAGAGGATTTTATTTTTCTCAATGAGCTTCCTTTTTTCTATTTTCTATTTTCTTTTTTTACATTGAGAATTATTCCTAAATTTTTTATTTTCAAGTCTAAAGATTTTACTTTTTGTCTTAGGACATGATTCTCATTTTCTAAAGATGAGCTTTTGGAGCTAGACTCCAATTGTTTGATTATTTCCTTAGGAATAATATTCTCATCCAAAAGATTGGAATTAGTTTCATGTAATTCTACATCCTTTGAGGCTTCATCACTCTTTTTACTAACTTGAATTGGTAGTTCTTTATTTTCTTTTATAAGTTGAGTGACAAGTTTTTCTAGGGAGGAACCCTCTTCAAAGAGCTTGTCAAAAGCTTCTTAGAGTTCACTTTTTTCACTTTCACTATCACCACTTGATTCTTCATCGGAATTATTGATGAAGGCTAGAAATGCAACCATCCTATGTAAGGATTCCTCATCATTGCTAGATGATTCTTTCTCCTCATCATCGATGTCATTATCCCAAGTGGCTGCCATAGCCTTTTTGTTTTTGCCTTTAGATTTATATTTCTTATTGGCATAATCGGAGGCATAATGACCTTGCCCTTTG
>JAOXJP010232367.1:0-10483 GCA_025762735.1 Platanus orientalis | reverse complement strand
GTTTAATTTATGTCAAACTATTAGTTCATGTGAATGGGAATACCAGGACATGATTATGAATTATTTTCAGGTTTATGGAATTATGGATATTTTATTACAAGTTGATTATGGGATATGGATGGTTATGATTTATGATATGTAATTCTGCTGCGTATGAATGAAAAAAATAGGCAAAAAATTCTATGGAATTTACAGATTAAAAATGAATAAATGAATGTTTAATGTCATGTGACAAAATTCATGGCCCTTCTAGTGTGGGTTTTAGGGCGTGACACTAAGAGTCTTGTAAGTGTTCTATGTCAGCTCACAAGTTCATATCATGAAGCCAAGAAGGACTAAAGGCCAAGGAAGAGCACCAGGAAGATGCATACCAAGGAAAGTATATATCATGCATGCACATCAATTTATGTATCTAAAATTAATCCTAGACATGGTTTAGGGTCCCCAAGAATACCCAAACCTGGATGCCCAAGGACAGCCCAAATCTAAAGGTCAAAAAATTTCAATCAAAACTGATTGTAAAACTCACAATTAATTTCTGTGAACTCAATTGCAAAACTCACAATCGATTTTAGTATAATTTTTCATCTTAGAAAACCACACCCAAGGCTAAAACCGATAGGCCCAAACCGATTTGGATAAGATTTTTGAGAAAAATTCCCAGAACCCAAATCGATTGCGAAACTCCAAATCAATTTGGGGTCTAATAGGCACTCGAAATCGATTATGGATTTCACAACCAATTTAGAGCCCAAATAGGTTGTGAAACCCCTAATTGGTTTGGAGGTTATTTTTGGAAAAAAAATTCACAAAATTTTAGGAGAGAGTTTTAAAATTTAAACCTTGTTTTGTTTCATCTAAAGGCCCAAAATGCTCCTCTATTTTCCATATGCCTATACTTAGGCCATGGATGCTCCTCTCAACTATAAAATGGACTTTTCCCTTTAGGGTAAGAAATCTCCAACACGTTAAGTTACTTTTGAGAGAACTAAGAGGCATACTATTTTGAGAGCCCTCTTCACTGTGTAGACCTTCATTACCTATAGATTATTGAGCTTTAGTAACTAGCATTCTACACTTCTTTCTCTCATTTCTTCTCCCCTATTGAGCATCACTTCTACTATTGAGGAGAGGTTGTAGTGAGCTCTTTCCTAAGAGAAACTCACCTTTGGTTGAGCTCAAGGAGCACTAGAGCCAAGCACTTGGAGCTTGTGGGTAGTTAAGGCGTATTAGCTCAATAAGGAGCATCCCACATACTGAGCAACAAGCAACATCAACCATATTGTAGTAATATTTGCTTAACTTTGCATTCATTTGCATTCATATTCATTATTGTTATTGTTTTTCTTCCACTGAAGACATTAGAAGCTTAACTACCTTCGCCGGAGACACCAGAAGTAGTGCATACTCACTGAAGACACCAAGTGTTGTTGTTTAGCTTGCCATTGAGCAAGTAGTTAGGTTTGTATATTGATCTAGGTTTTAATAGTTCCTAAATAAAATATACCTAAGCTTGGTAGTGAGCTTTAGAAGAGTGGACATAGGCCTGAGTGCCGAACCACTATAAATCTTGTGTTGTGGTTTGTCATTGTGTGATTGCTTCTCTCTCCATCTTTACACTCTATACTACTCTTGCTTAGCATACGCTTAATATTGTTCTTGAGTAGTTAAATTGAAGCACACACTCACTTAATTGAGCTAAGTGTAACAATAATTAATAACATCCACAAGACAACTTTAAAAAGGGGTTAAATAAATTTGAGAAATCCTATTCACCTCCCTCTAGGATTATTTTTGTGACATTTCAAAGCTCCCTCACAAGAGATCAAGCCTTTTATGACTTTTGGGTCTCCCATAAGTTCACTATTGAAGTCTAGTGACTCGAGTGAAGATGAGGGAGAGTATAAAGAAGACGAGGAAACTTATGATGCATAAGAGACATTTGATCACTTTTTTTGTACAAAGTGTTGATTTGGAAAAGAAAAAAAACAACTCAAGAGGGAAATCATTGAGTTGACTAAAAAGTCAAAATCCCTCGAGAATACTATCTCCTCTCTTAAACAAGAATCTTCTTTGGAAAGTGAAAAAGAGAAGGACTTTTCCAAAGAAAACTACTTGCTTCTATGTAAAAATGAAGAGATGATCCTAAAAATAGTAGAACTTGAGAACAAGGTTAACAACTTTAGGATATTTCTAGGCTTAGGACAAGTCAATAGGAAGCGAGAGAAGGAAAGACTTTTTGAGGACAATAAAAAATTGTCCAACAAGGTTCTTGAGCTAGAGGATAAGTTCAAAACTTTTGAAAAGGAAAATGATGAGTCAAATAGTGATGACTCACTCATCCAAGAGTTGGAGGACCAAGTCTAGACACTAAATAAGAGGAATAAGGCTCTTAACTTGAGTTATGCTCAACTCACAAGGAAGTCCCTTGATTACCTCAAGCAAATTAATGAGCTTAAAGAAGATAAAAGGAAGAACATCTCAATGTTTACCCAAGGAAATGGGAAGTTTGAGAAGATGCTCAAAATGGGAAAATAGTATGGGGATATGACTGGACTTGGTTATTCCGAGGCCATTGCCTCCACCTCAACTCAAAAGCCCAAGAATGGCTTTGTTAAAGCCAAAGAATCTACTCAACCACCTCCACAACCTTCTCACAAGGGAAAAGAAAAGGTGGAGCCTCTTAGACCTATCAAAAGGTTAAATAAAGTTGAGAAGAACACATCTACCTCACTCAAAGATAAAGCACTTATGACACAAGATAGAGATTGGGAGAGGTCTATGCAACCCCAATCAAGATTGTATGCACAAGTGGTTAGGAGTAAACCTCAAACCAACCAAACATCTTCCTCTAGAGGGGCTCAATGAATGAGAATACCTTATTCTTATGCCAAAGAGGCATGTAATAAATATCAAGCTAATAAGACTTCCACTTATGGAGGAGCCCAAGTGAAAGCCTTCACTCCTAGAAAGACTAGAGTGCAATCTAGTCAACATGGAAATCCTAGAGGAGGCCCTCAACCACTCTACAATGAATCATCTAGAAGAAAAATAATACAATCCCATGCAATAAGAGGGCCCACATTCTATTGCTACTATTGTGACTTGGAAGGGCATATAAAGGTGGGTTGTAGAAAAAGGGCCATTGACATAAAGTCCCAAAGAATGCAAGCAAATAAAACACCAAATGGGAAGAATGTCAAGAAAAAAAACTATTTTTAAAATCATATTATAGAAATGAATGTGTGGATCCAAGATCAATCAAATTATGTGAATCATGAGAAAATAATCGGAGTATACCTGCAATGACGGTCTTAGATGCTTTGAGATCTTGCTTGGTTAGTGCATAGACTTGGGCTTGGACTTTGGGTCTTGTTTCTTTCTCAACGGGCTTTGTTGGCACAGTCTTCTTGAGCAAAGGACAATCCTTGATCATGTGGCTAACCTCTTCGTACTTGAAGCATGAACCGGTGGTCCATCTACAAGTCCCCGAGTATGTTGTACCACATCTTCCACATGTTGGGAGCACAGTTTGCTCCAGGACCATCCATCCTCTTCTTGCTGTCAGTCGCAAGTTGTTCATTTCTTCGTGGAGTGTCTTCCATGACTCTTTTCTTTCCCTTGTCTTTAACCTTCATTTCTTCAAGGTCTCTCTCTACTACTCGAGCGGTCTTAAAAGGTCACATAGATTCACATGACTTGGAGAAGAGTTCATAGATTAGGAATCACATATCAAAATTCTCAAAATCTTAGGTTCATAGATTCACTTGGTGTAGTTATTGATCAACTAATCCTAAGAATCTCATAAATTCATTTGATTTAATCTCAATCAGATGATAAGTTCAAAGTCAATTCAATTCATTCTAATTTCATATAAGGTCATTGGTCTAAAGTATTCAAAACTAAGATTCAATGATCCTTTTGATTTTCACATTGATTTAGTCAAATAGGATTTAAAGTTCAACGGTAATTTTCATTTCTATAGTGTGCATATTAGGTTTTCATAGAAATTTTCCAAAGAAATAACATGGGGATCAATAACTCCATGTCTCTAAGGGTTCAAACAAGGCATGACTGGAAGTTTCCCATTAATTGGGCTACAATAGGTGAAACACATAATTGATACACCACTTGATGAGATTTTTTAGAGGATTTCTAAGAGATTCAAACAATTCTCACATGATCTTAAAGGATTTCACAAGTGATTCAAAGTTCAATTCAAAATAGAGTTCAAAATTTAGTTACCCGACTTGCTTTGATCCATAGATCAAACATTTCAAAGGATTCACAAGGCTCAATATCAAAATTTCCAGATATTTCAAAGAGGAAACAATGAAACATGTGATCTAAAGAATCCAAACAAGAGGTAAGATCATATGGAGCATAATAAGCATAATCACTTACTATAGAGTCCACAAATTCAAAGATCACAAAACTTTATTCAGAGATTCAAGGCATTTCCAATGAAAAAGAAATCAAAAAGTTTGAAAATAAAGCCAATAGAATAATGAGCATAATTACTTACTATGATTCAATGGACCTAATCCTCACATGAGGATGCACAAGTTCAATATCAAAGTTCCATAGATTTTCATAGGAGAATCAATAATTGTATGATCTAAGGAATTTAAATAAGATGTAAGATCACATATGGAAAATATAGTAGGCATAATCACTTACTAAAATCCAATAGGTTTAATCTTTCATACAAGGGTTCATAAGTCCAATAGAAGAATTGCGGAGATTCCACAAGAATTACATGAATTATAGATTTCAGAGGAGGTAATTCATGTAAAGCATAATAAGTATAGATCAATCTTCCTCCACTTGATCCTTTGCAAATTTAGATGTATATCATATCAATATCACTTGTAGAATTGGATTCAATGATTAAATTTCTTATTTTCTTATTGAATCTCACTAGATCTTGCATTTGGGAGCTTACCTTGCCTAGCTTCTCCTTTTTCCAATTCTCCTCCTTCTATTCTCTTCCCCAAATGAAGTACAAATGATCCTAAATTGCTAAAAGAGGTTATATGGACGTCATGTACGAATTTGCCCTTCAAAAATTCGGTATCCTCGAAATTTGGGCCTATATATTTCTTTTCCAGATTTCCAAAATTTGACCAGTCAAATGTATTTTTGATTGGTAAAAAAAGTTTGATTGATTGAAATTGGTTGAGGTTTTCACAAAATAGAACCTGATTTTCTCGACCAAAGTTTAACCGGTCTAGAGATTCCATTTAGACCGGTTGAATGGAATTTCGATTAATCGAAAACTCCTAGACTTCAAAATTTTATCTAGTTTTCTACCGTATTTTCACTCTTAGGGTGTCTTGGTCCTTCCTATGGTCAACTATGGTTCCTTTTGGCCTTAATTGGTCTTGGGTTCCATTCAAACTTAGTTGGTCCCTTATATTAGAACACCATGATTGGGCCTATGCATGGTATTATAATGGTATCTTACCAAGTTGGGATGCCCATATTATGAAGCTTAATTAATGTTATTAAATTTTAATTAGGCACCAAATCTATATGCATTAGGATACCTGTTGCGTATGGATTCTTAGGCATTACACATTAATACATACCATATAAATCTTTAGTGTATTTTAAGAAAGATATTAATTATAAAATAAATAATATATGCTTATGTACACACACACGCACGCAAAGACCCGGCCCCGCCTAACTTAATTTGGTTCGTGCGCGTGATGCAAACAAACAACCCCAACAAACCCTTCTTCTCTAGAACTCTATTTGCCCTTAAGTTCCTCCCTTTACTTATAAGGTGAAGTTGGAAGTTCTCCACTTTCAATGTGGGACTACAATTTTAAGAGAAAAGTTCTTTTGAGTAGGTTTGGTTTGGGTTTAGCAGGAAACCTCCAACAGTTCAATGAATTACTTTGAGATCAAACTTTCCTCCAATTATCTCTTAAAACACCTCTGGGTTCAAGTTAATATAGTGGGCCTACTCAGCCCACATAACTAAATAACCCATAAAACATCAAGATTCGATTTTGAATCTTTAAATATAAAGCAAATATAACATGTAGCCCCCTTATTGTCTCTCTAGCGTCCCCATTCAACCAGTGGGGGATACGTCACATCGAAAAAGTGAAAAGCAATCCCCAAAAAGTGTACCAAATCCAAGCTGAAGTGTGTAGGGTTAAGATTGTAAAAAAAATTTCAATTAAAAAAATAGGTACCCATAAAATGGGTTTTATATAGGGTTAAAACCCTAAAAAAAAGTGTCCAAATGAACATTTACTCCATATTTAAAAGTGGCTCGGATTAGGTACGCCCCCTTATTATCTCCTAAAAAATCGAAAAACCACTTGTTGTGCCTAGTGGTGAGATTTTTTTAATTTTTTAGGCCACATGTCGATCAACTGGTGCTATGTTTTGAAATTTATTAAGTATATTAACTCTTATCTCTCCTACAACCTTAGGGTTTTAGGAGAGACAATTAATAGCTTTGTTTGAGATGGTATGAGAATAGGTTTTAAGTCGTGAGTTCAAATCCCCCTTGAGGATGCAATTATTCTCCTGGGCCTTGCATCTGTTTCCCCAACACTCATTGTCCAAGAGTGTCCCTCCCATGGTTTTAAAAGTTGGCCGATTCTGATCCAGATCAGCCAAGCCCGTTTCGATTTTTGGCCCTAGATCATGAATCGCAATGGATTAGCCAACCCGGAGTTGGATCGGTTCGGATCGGTTGATCAGAAGCGAGAATTGGTCCGATCATGTGTTTTTATGGACATTTTAAAACCATATTAAAATAATTCATTTTTAATTTGAATTTTGTGGCCCGGATTGGCTGATCCGGATTGGGATCGGGATCGGCCCAGACTGATTCTGATCCTGATCCAGGGTTTTAAAACCATGGTCCCTCCTAAGGGGTAGTGTTGTAATATATTAAGTATATTGACTCTAGCCTCTTGTACAACCTTAGGGTTTTAGGAGAGATGGTTAATTGATTGATTTAAAATGGTATCAAAGTAGGTTTTAAGTCTTGAGTTCAAATCGTCCCATGGATGCAATTATTCTCCCAGGCCTCTTAAATAAAACAATTAACCATCTCTCCTAAAACCCTAAGGTTGTAGGGTTTTAAGTCACGAGTTCAACTCCCCATGATGCAATTATTCTCCTGGGCCTTGCATCTGTTTCCCCCTTGGTGCAATTATTATCTAGGAGTGTCCCTCTTGAGGGGGAGTGTTGAAATATATTAAGTATATTAACTCTAACCTCTCCTATAACCATAGGGTTTTAGGAGAGACGGTTAATTGCTTTGTTTAAGATATTATCAGAGTTTTTAGATGGGGGATTTTTCATACCAAGTTGAGCTAGGCAAAGGTCGGCTCAACTTGGCTCATTGCCACCCCTAGATACATTGCCTAAAATCCATCGACAATATTATGGCATGGCGATGAGGTGCACAACAACGACCCATAGAGCAAATTTTCAAATTCCTATCACCATTCCCTTATGTCTCACCATGAGTGTGCTATTACGTGCAACTTAGTATTCCATTATTCATGACAAATCCAATTAACTAATCATAATGAAAGAAAAAAAATCTATATTATGCCAAGATTAAAGGGTGATTTAGTAATTTCATACATTCGAGATTCATTAATTAAAGAAAGATTTACAGGGGATCTGTTATAAAGTTTGAGTAATTTGTTGAAATAATTAAGTACTTTAAAATATTTGAAAACATGAAGGGATTATCTTGTAACATGTAATTACATTTTTACCTTTTATTTATTATTATTTTTTAAGGTTGATGGTGTCAGATGGATGCATGGTTGGGTAGACCTCTGGAGGCATATTCCATCTTCTTTCTATGTGGAGGAATTATGATAATTCCTACTCTAGAAGAATTTTTAGTATTATAACCATCCAATTGTAATTGCCATGGAGTATGGGTGATGGTTGAAATTTCAAAGTGTTCTTTCATATCCATTTCTTCCATCTTTTGAGGATAGCCAACCAAAAAATATGCCAAGTCTTGACCTTTTATTACCTTTTGAGGAAGATATTGAATGCAATATTCAGATAATGCCAAAATCCACTTGCCAATTCTTCATGGAAGAATTGGCCTGGATAACATATATTTAATTACATCAGTCTTAGCTATCAGATATACAATGTTTAACTGTAAGTAATGCCTTAGCTTTATAGCTGCAAAATACAAAGTTAAACATAATTTTTCGATAGGTGTATAATGCTTTTCAACATCATTTAACGTCCTACTTAAATAGTACATAGCTTGTTTATTATTTTCATCATTGTCATATGCCAGAAAGACTCCAATAGAATCTTCAACAGCTGATATGTACAACTTAAGTGGACGCCTTTTTGTGGAGGAATTAATATTGGCATCATTAATAGGTATTCCTTAATTCCTTTGAATGCTTGCTGATGTTCTTCCTTCCATATGAGCTCTTCCTCCTGCTTCAATTTGATAAGTAGAGAAAACACTTATGTGTTGCCAGTAGAATTTGAGATAAACCTCTGGAGGAAATTAATCTGTCCTAAGAAATGTTGTAGTTCCTTGTTGTTCCTTGGTGGTTTCACGACTTTGATTGCTTTAACCTTATTCTTGTCTACTTCAATTCCTCTATGATGTATAAGGAATCCTAAAAAATTTCCTTTAAATACCCCAAAGGCGTATTTAAGAGGATTCATCTTTAGTTTATATTTCCTCATTCTTTCAAAGTTAATCTTAATTAATTCATGTGTTCACTTTGTCTGTTGATTTTACAACTACGTCATCAATGTAAACCGCCATAAAGTGGCCAATCATGTCATGAAATATGATATTCATAGCCCTTTGGTAGGTTGTATCATCATTTTTCAATCTAATTGGCATAACTTGCTAGGCATATATGTTTAAAGCACCAGGACATCTGAATGCGGCTTTATGCACATCCTCTTTAGCTACATAAATTTTATTATAGCCAGAGTGGCCATCTATGAAAGAAAGTATTTTATGCTTTGCTGCACCATCTATTAATAAATTAGCCACATGCATGTGATACTCATCTTTTGGAGTGACAAGATTGATGTTTCTGAAATTAATGCATACCGTATTTTTCCATTCTTTTTAACTAATGGAACTATATTAGATAACCATTCAACATACCTGATTGCTTGGATGAACTTAGCCTTTAATAGTCTTTCAACTTCCTCCTTGACTTTTAAAACAACTTCCAGAGCCATTCTTCTTGGAGGCTATTTAAATGGTCTGAATCCTTCTTTCTATCAAATCCCTATCCAATCATGATGTTTCATGATAATCCCAGGTGAAGCAGTCACAAAATTCTTTCAATAATTCTATTATTTGCCCTTCAAATTTTCTTCTAGCAAACTACTTACAAACATAGGCCGAGGCTGTTTTGTTGTTTTCAAATTAACTTCTTTCAAAGGATCTTGTACTTAAGCTCTTATTTTAGCAGACGCAGCTTCTAGATCCTTCATTCTTAATAGACTATTATTAAAGCCTATTCCTTCATCTTCCACCACAAATTCAACTATTTCCACCGTCTCTTCTTGCTCTTTTCTTATTGCTAGTTCGACTATGTAAGCCAAAACCTTTCTAACGGTCTGCCTACTGGCTTCTTCTGTTTGTTCTTTGGTTATTCGACTCATACAAGTTCACCTGTATACATTGATACCAATGATAACAGGGCTTCCTTTGGTTCCTTACTTTCAACTTCTTCCAATGGTTCAATTGTTAATTTGGTGGGAAATCCTTTCATAAAATGTCTAACGAAGCTTGTTGGTGACATGTTGTTATTATAATAAAATACTACATCAGTTGCATTTGATTAAGTTACAAATGACCTTTTATCAGCCTGTATTGTTTCTACATCGTCACCATTCCAAAATAATAGTGACTGATGAAGTGATGATGGGACATAGATTTGAGTGTATCGAGTCTTTCCCCAATAAAGAATTGAAGTGAGATTGGGAATCCACCACAAAGAATACTGATCTATTTTTTTTTGTTTCCCATTGTCAATTCTATCGACAAAACCCCTTTGCCAATGTAACAGTATCTACAAAACTGTTGAATACAATTCCTATAGGAACGAAGTCATCTTCATTCTTTCTAAGTATTTTTAGCATCCTAGATGTTAAAATATTGACTATTGCACCATTATCAATTAAAACCCTCCTGACTTGGTATCCATCTATGTGCGTAAAAATATAAAGAGGTTTCAATTGTTGTACTGATCTTTCATCTAGCTTATCAAAAACCATCTTCTTAGGTGTTTCTTGAAAGTCTAGTATTATTCCTAGAGGGGGGGGTGAATAGTATAATTCAATTTTTAATCTCCTTTTTAATAATTTACTTAATCTTGATTAATTGCAACATAAGGCTTTTGATTAATAAATTACTTCTCTATGAACCAATCATAGACCACTAGGTTCCGTTATACACTATAGTGTTACCTATAGCAGAGTGGGAATA
>JAOXJP010232366.1:0-10483 GCA_025762735.1 Platanus orientalis | reverse complement strand
CTAGACGACTAGAAAGTATTTTTTTCCCTATTCTCTCTCTCTCTCTCTCTCTCTCTCTCTCTCTTCCCCAATCGCCTCCATTCAAGTCTCTATCTTTTGTGATTGTCTCCCACTTTGCATACATATATGCATAGATATTGAACAAGATAAAACCCTATATTCTCAACCACACTTAATATATCTTCTATTGCTTCTTTGATCCCTATATATCACCATGGTTGAAGCGTATGACATCATTGTGCTCAGGACCCGACTCAAGGAATGCATCCTTAGTGGTCTTCTTTGTTGATGGCCTCATGATTTTATCTTTCCATTTTTTTTAATTTTTCCATATCTTCCCCCCTAACCCCCTTTTAATGTTCCCTTTGCTCATGTTCAATTATTTTCATCTTTAAATCATGAGAAAACATATTATAATATGTTAACAATGCTCCGTAGTGTGACCAAGTGGATCCAACTGTCTTATGACAAGGATGTGATTGGATTTATAAAATTAATAAAACATGAGAAATCAGATGTTTGCTCTCTTAATAGTACTCTATTGCTTAAAAAACAGAGTTGATTCTCTAGCTGGAGGTGGAATTTGTAGGCTAGGGATGGAAATAGAGGGTAGTTTGTTGGCATGCAAGGGAAAGGTTTATTTAAACCTTTCTTTCTTCTATGAGCACTAATAACACTATAAATCTTTTTTTGTTTTTGGTTTTTATCTTTTTGTTTGACTCTCCCACCATTCATGCACAAAGTGATATGCACCCAAATAGGAGAATTTCAATTCTATGGAATTGAATTCAGTGAGCTTCAATTTGTCAAAATTTAATTCATATGCCTATCCCAATTCTACAAATCCAAACACAGCCATAATAATTAAGTTTTAAGGAAAATTCAAGAAATATTTAAGTGAAGATCACTAGAGCCCTAAGAAGGCTTTTTTTTTTTCTTCTATTTCTTGTTTTGTAATGAGAATCAACAATAAAGACTATTTGTTCATGTTTTTACCATCTACAAATTCCAACTCTATAAAAATCAATCTTTTGGAGATTAGGTTGTATGATGTATTTGTATCTATTTGTGCCTAAATGTTATTCATTGTAATGTCTCTGTCAGCACCCAAATTTTGACTTTAGGTTGATTAATGGGATCAGATGGGTTCATTACAGCAATGGATAGGATCAAACTCTAAACACACCTATTTTAGGAAAGATAGGCCAAAAACCTAGCATCCCCTAAACCCCAAACACCGAGATTAAATATGGACTTTAAGTGGTTAGACATCTCTAAAGGATACTTTAGTTGCAAAATGCAATATTGATGTCCAATCATGTGCAAAACCCTACTCAAGGATCAGTCAAACCCAACCCTAATTTCTCTGGAAACACCCTAAGATTGCAAGGGTCTAATTTTTAATCTATCAACCTCATTTTACTCTAAATTCTCTGGCTTTCATAAGTCTTCTCACATTGAAGCATCAAAGGCTAACAAATTATCATTTTGCCTTTATACCCTTATAATATTCCAAATTTCAGTCTATCAAAATCATTTTCTTCAGAATTCTTCTACCTTTATAAGCCTTCCCACATTGAATGATCAAAGGCTAAGAAATTACCATTTTACCCCCACATTCTTAAAAATTCTCATGGAACCGTCAATGAATCCTAGGAACTTCTCTCATCACCCAAATGACCCAACTTAGATTCTACACCCTCAAATCATGCTTATCTTTAAAAAGCTATCTACCAAAATGGAAATTTCGAAGACCTAGGTAACCTCTAAAAACTCAGTTACGCTCAAACATCAAGATATTTTGGTTTGTATGGGATATTCGATAAACCCTAAAAAAATCTCCCGATGTTTGAATACAGAAAAGTCAGTGGCCATTGTCCAATTCTTATCATATCTTCAAAAGACTATCTCCCGACCAAGGCCTTTTTAGATCTCAACCTATATCAAAATCTCGAAACTTCTCCAAACCATCAAAAGACAATTTTGTCTATATTTAACCTACAGTAAGCTCCTAGAAATTCTCTAGACAGTCAAATTCAGAACATTCAATGGTTATCTCTCAGTTTTTACCAAAGCTTTAAAACCAGCTCTCAAACCTAAATATTATCAGACTCATCCCATATTAGATTCTTCAATCTCTTCAAATTAAATCCAAGCATTTATAACAGGTGATGGACCTTCGGTAAACCCCTGAGAATTCACCAATGATCATAAATTTAGCTAATCAGTAGCCCTATTTTGACAGTTCCAAGACCTTTAAAAGCCTCTCACCCAAGCCAGGTGATGTGCATGAAATATGTTGATGAAAATACTTTCATATGTGCATTGTTAGCCTAAATTTTACATTATTCTATGACTAATTATAGTTTATTCATGTTTTGTAGGTAATGTGGGCTTAATATGTTAAAGGGCTTTATCCAAGGCTTAAGGATATACTCCAGATCAAGTGATCTAAATCTAACTCAAATTAAAAGACAATCTTCAAGATGTGAATGAGCCAAACCAGTTAAGGAGAGCAGCCAGTTGGATTTTCTAAATTGGGGAATAAGATCAAATTTGATTGAATCAAGGAATGGATGATCAAGCCACCTCTCACATCTTGCATATTAGGAATGGATGATGAAAGTTCGATTTTAATCCTAGAGGGGGTGAATAGGATTTATAAAAATTCTTTTAATTAAACCCCCACTTAAAATTTTAATTTTAGGTGTTATTATAGGTTCTTGGAATTTAATGCACATAAAGATAAAGTTCAACTATTATAATTACAAGTGCAATGCAATGAAAAATCTTAATTTTAATCTTATAATTAATTTAAGTTCTTAGTTAATAGAAAATATGAAAGATCATATGGAAGATGCAATACATACCATGTTAAGATAGAGAAGAGACAATTCACACCACAAGCAAACACACAACACAATATTTATAATAGTTTAGCACTTGGGCCTACATCCACTTTCAAAACTCACTACTGAGCTACTAAATTATATTTAGATTGAATTACATTACAATCAAGGTTAAAATTTTAAAACCTACTACTTGCAAAGGCAAGCTCTACTCCCGGTGTCTTTGGAGAGAATGATCTATACCCGATATCTCTGGTGGGTATGGTCTACATCTGGTGTCTCTAGTGGGTACTAAGGTCTACACTACTAGTGTCTCTGGCAGTAGTGCTAAGGACTCAAAATAAATTTGAAATCAATACAAATTATCTCACCAAGGTTGATGTATTGCTTGTTGCACTTGATGGTGGTTGCTTATTTGTTGAGCTAGTGTGCAAATGGGTTCCACCAAGCTTCCAAGAGTGCTTCTTTTCTTTTTGAAGCTTCTCAAAAGAGTTCACTTGAGAGTAAACCCTTCTCGTTGCTTCCCTCTTATTGTTCTTTAAATGTGGAGTGCTAGGGAAGCACTTAAAGGCTCTTGAATCTTCAATGAATTCTCATAAGGGTGAGACTTTAGTAGTTGGAAGGTGTAAATGCCTTAGCTTCTTCAAATCTCTCTTCTCTTTCTTCTTTTTGTGTTCAAGTGTGCTAGAGAGCTCATTGGAGGCTCTCTTATACTCATAGGGGATAAGCTCAGTCATGCACCCTTGATTTGGCATCTTTCTCAACAATTAAAAGATCACAAACGTTGAACGGGTACTTTTTTAAATTCTGTGATGTTAGATTGATCCGACATCCCCAAATTGATCCTTACCAGATTGATCTAAAACCCCTTCTAGATTGATCTGATGGCCCTCTGGATTGATCTAATAAGTAGTTGATCTATCTGCTAAGTGTGGATAGATCTGACACCCCCCGGATCGATCTGATTTCCTTGTTTTTATGCCATTTTGCCTCAAATTGATTCACAACCTCCATGGGTCTTATGTCAAAGGCATGAGAATGGTCCATTACCTTTTATAAGGGTCTTAAGGTCTCTTTAACCTATGTCTAGCATTATGATTACCCTTATATACCTTCCTTGAGCTTGATGAAGCTTGGATCTTCAATATTTGGTCTTTGGCAACTTGGGGAAGGATCCATCATTGGCATCAAGTGCTTGGAGCTTGTTTTTCTTCTTAGGAATCAAGAACACTTGATTATTACTACCACTCCATGCATTTTACACTATATGGAATTGATAATTTACATTAACATATGACACCAAGCCACCTCTCAGATCTTGCATATTAGGAATAGATGACACTAAACTATCTTTCATATCTTGCATATTAGGAATGAATGATCAAGTCACCTCTCACATCTTGCATATTAGAAATGAATGATCAAGCCACCTTTCACATCTTGCATATTAGGAATGGATGACGCCAATTCTTGTAAAGTTGTATTGCTTTATTTAGATACCCTAAGATTTGGGATCTTTATCAATTTGTATATAAATAAATGTACACAATAGTGAATAACATCAAGTGAAATTATTCACCGATTCCCTTTTCTTTATGTTTTGCAATCCTTTGATGTACAAAGCCTTCATAAGTGGTTAATTCTATTGTCTAAGGCCTAGATGAAGCGTTATCATTGTAAGAAAACCTTTGATCTCTAATATTTTTTATGATTATTGAGTTATAATGTAAATAATATTATTTTCCTTTAAATTCTCCATGGATGTATGTTGAATATGGTTTTAATCATGTTTTCTCCATGATTCAACTTAAGTTCTAGATTATTTAGTTTAATCTCATATTTCCAATTGTAAGGTCTCGTACTCTCTATTATTTCTTGTTGATTTACATTGAATTATTTGATCCTATATTTTCAAAGCCAAGAAGAGCATGACTTTAGTTTTCTAAAAATGACTACTTGAAGATTTTCTACAATGTTAGATTAGTTTCGAAGCATTATGAAGTATATGAAAAAATTATAAAATGGATTAAAGTTTATGAGTTCCATAAAGTGGATTCTAAGACTTAATATTTCTAAAGGTTTAAGACTCATGCTGAATGACCACAGAGAGGCCCCTCACCTCTTTACAAATCCCCAGAAAAGTGGGACCCTTAAAAGAAGGCCAAAACCTGAAACTCAGGTTGCTGGACTTTTCCAACAACTAATGCTTGAATTAAATTCAGGTTTATTGAAATTCAAGCATCAAGATAAGTTTAGGCATTAGGCCTGTGTGAAAAAATCCAAGATTTTGTAAGTGAAACCTAGGGTCTGGTCTTTGTACATAAAGTTTACAAAACCTAGTGTGGGACCCATTTTTTAGCCTAATGCCTGAATTTTACATTCTGTAAAAATTCAGGCGTTAGGCTAAATTTATTCATCAAACCAAGTTCAAGTTTCAGGGTATAAAAATAAAAAAAAATTCATTTTTTTGACACGTACATTTGTGGAAATTAACATGTATGCTTATGAGAAGTCACTTTAAAAAGGTGAGTAATTAGGGTGCCTAACACCTTCTCTAATTGCAATAAAATAACTTATACATTTCTTTGGAAACCAAACCGGTACTATGAGTTAACCCCTAAACCTTTGGGTCTAGACCTTTCTTTTAGAACAGAAGCCGATGTTCAACTCTATTGGTAAACCCGAGTTGGTGGCGACTCCCAAAAAGCCTGACCCCCAGGTCAGCCACTTTTATAAACCCAAAAAGAGACCCAAAAGCAAGTGTCATAACCAAAAAAGGAAGAGACTAGAGACTAGATCCCTTTTCCTCTTCCCCATTTTCCTAATGTCCACAATAGAAAACTAATGATTATATGCATTTTCTCTTTAACGAAATGTGAGTAGTCAATGATTGAGGTATGAAAATATGCTTTAGCACCACTAAAAAGTTGCAATGTCAAACTCAAATACGTGAGATTTTAATTTTTGAAAAAAAAATAACAACATTACTTCCACTTATGAACTCTTTAACTTTGTTTCCCATCCCTAAATAATAAAATAAGTAAAAATTCAAGGGCCATTATAAAACCTTTTTACTTATGATTAGTGTGGACAATTAGTCAAACTAGACCAAGCATAAGGAGCATTAAGTTGGTCTCATGTAGACTAGGAAAAATTGCAATGTGAAATAATAAGATAAAAAAAAGACATAGTTAAATGATTATTTTTATTAAATAGTTGTCATCTCATATGTTAGTATAAATTATATATTTATATTCAATATCGTATAACGCTACTAGGTTAGGCCGCAATCTGCATAACCTAGGCTAGGCTTCGCTTGGTTTTCACTGGACTTGGAAGTGGTTAGGTTTATGGGGCCAACCATGTCTGGAGTAGGTTTGTCAATTATTCGGCTAAGCATCCGAACCTGATATGATTAAAGCGAATTTGGGATGCCCCTATATCCAAATTCGTTTAAAATCCGATCCGATATTTAAACCAACCGAGTTCAGATGTATACACATCCGATCTAATTATATATATATATATGCTAAATCAACGGTATATAATTGATTGATGTATATTTATAGTGTTACTTCTTACAGCCTTAACCCCTAAATCCCTAATTGTAAAACACCATAAACATTTTTTCCTCTTTCCCTCTTCCCCTTCAAATCGCATAGGGTCGGAGGCGGAGGACTTCACAATTGCCGCGGTGCCGCTCTCAAGCCTCACACCTCCTAGCTAGTCGGCCGAAGCTATCAACAGTGCCTGAGTTGCTGCCTCTGTCTTCTGTTTACAGCCATGTATAATCTTTTTTTTTTTAAATATCTCAGCGACTCAGCCCTTAGGCCCTCAATCTCGCCTCTGTGCCGGAGCTACCGCTCATTGTTGTTGCCTTTTTTTTATCATTGCCTGCTCTTTGCGAGTCACGCCTACTCTTCGCCTCTTCTTCTTCAAATTTTTTTTTTTGCTCTGATTTTTTTTCTCAACCAACCTAAATGACTAAACCTAATTACTTAGGTTTCTTTCTTTCTTTTTTTTTTTTTGAACAAAACATGTTGAAGACTTGAAGCTTAAGCTAGGCAGAGAGAATTGTTGTAAGTTGTTGTGTGGATTAGTGTAATGTAGCCTAACCTGACCCCAATTTGTTTGTTTTTGTTTCTTTTTTTTAGAGAACTTGTTTGTCATTTTAGATTTTGTATGTTTGGATTTTGAACAAAATCCTATATTTGATATTTGTTCTATCTTCATGGCCTTGAAGGTCATTGTATTTTTTTTAATAAATTTTTTTATTCAATTGAAGAATTCAACAAACAAACATAGGCACTATGCCACAGAGTTTTGGTTGTAGTGTACTATAATTTTCTTTTTCTTTTTGTCTATTGTTTTTAATGGATTTAATATTTTCTCAACTTGATTTGTATGTGTTGATTTTAGGTTATATAATTTTGATGAGAGTACTTAAATTCACATGTTGATTTTTTTTATTAATACAAGAGTCATCTTGGACTTGGAGGGAGCTCGGGGAAGTATTATATTATTGCTCTTATCTAAGGCAACTTGGAAGAAAATAGATATTGCTCCTATGGACTGTGGTATATATATATATATATATATATATATATTGTTTTATATTTGATTTTATTTTATTATTAATGTTGGCATGGTGCATGGAGTGGTTGATGGATATATTTATATATAATATACATATACGAGGAGGATGTTTTTATTGGGACACTTTGATTGTAGACTCCCAATGTGGAGAAGGATGGGCTCCCTAGTATTGCTTGTATATATATATCAATGCTTAGTTTTTTTTGTAGGTTTTGAATGATGGATTAAGTGATTTGGTTTGTTCTTTAATAGTTTGATCTTGTAAGTTCTAATGCAAAATTGTCTTATCTTTATGTTTGTAAATATGGATTGTATACTTTGTTATCTCGTAGGGTGATTGTTTAAAATGGTCAGTCATCAAAATGTTACTTATGTTCCTCCTATTACCTCTGTCATGACCACAGCCATACATACTCCTAATGAGAATCCCGTTGATGGTGTTAAAGTTGAGATCGATAGTAAATAGATTGGCAGTGGTGGTAGAAAACAAAAGTTAACATCACCAGTGTGGCTTGACTTTGGTAAGGTCAAAACATCTGAGGGATATTTAGCTTTTTGTAAGTATTGCAAACATAAATTTAATGGGGACAGTAAACTAAGAACAAGTCATTTAGGAAATCATTTGAAAAGTTATTCAAAGAAGTTTTTGAAATCAAAAGAGAAAGGGCAACAAATGTTGGAAGTATCAATGAGTGCAGAAGGGGGTTCTAGACTAAAGAACTTCAAATTTGATCAAAATAGGAGTTGTCTTGACATATCAAGGATGGTCATCAAGCATGAACTTTCATTTTGCTTTATGGAATATGAGTTATTCTATATATTTGTTCGTAATATACAGCCCACCTTTAACTTTGTATTACGGAACACACTCAAACTTGATGTGATGAAAGTGCACAATGAAGAAAAATAGTAGTTGTACAAGTTTTTTGATACACTTTCATGTTGATTCAGTATTACAATGGATATATGGACAACAAAGATGCAAAATTTGGGGTATTGTTGTTTAACTTGTCACTATATAGATGATCAGTGGGAATTGAATAAAAAAATCATTGGCTTCAAAGCGGTTAGTGGTTCTCATGATGCACTTGGACTTTCTCAAGTTATTATAGATCTACTGATAAGTTGGAATGTAGACAAAAAGATATGTTCTATAACAGTTGATAATGCATCGACTAATGATGCCATGGTGAGAGATTTGAAGCATTTGCTTAATGGTGGAGGACATCTTGCACTATACAGTGATTTGTTCCATGTCCGTTGTAGTGCACACATACTTAATCTTGTTGTCCAAGATGGCTTACGACAAATAGCCTCTTTGTTGAACAAAATTAGGGAAAGTGTAAAATATGTGAAATCAACACTGCAAAGAAGTCATAGATTTGATCATGCCAAAACTAAAGTTAAGTTACAAACTACAACAATCGTGCGACGTGAGGTCCTCCGCCTCAAGCGCTATGCGATTCGAAGAGGAAGAGGGCAGGGGAATTTTTTTTAGGGTTTTTACGATTAGGTTTTCTTTTTAAGTCTTTAAGGCTGTAACAGATCTACCGTTGATTTAGCATTTGTATATATATTTAATCGGATCGGATGTGTATGCATCCGATTTCGATTCGTTTAAAACCAGATATTTCATAATCGGATCGGATTTTAAATGGAGTCGGATATAGCAGCATCCAAAATTGCTTTAATCGGATCAGATCCGGATGCTTAAGCAGATAATTGACAGCCTTACATGAATCAATTGTTGATGTTCCAGCCACAACTACACATCGTTGGTAACAACAAAAGAAAGCAAGACAGGTGATGGGAAGAGTTCTCTAATGGGGAGTTTCTACAGGACCTATGACTTGGATGCTGATTACGTTAAAGGGGTAACAAAAAACATCTCATACTACTCTATTACTTGGGACAAGGAGATTGGAGAAGGTAAGAGTTGGGTTTTCCATCACTTTTTGAGGACCTCAAAGAAGTATCCGTCGTTGATGCTCAACTTTAAATCGGATATCAGTCATGGAATTTCACTAAGTTATCCTTACGAAACCAGAGGGATGACTATGACGGTTAGTAATCAAATATATATATATTTTTCTATTTATTTATTTCCATAGGTACATTTATATATTGTTCATCTTATCCTAATATGTGTTCATTTTGTTGTATTGAAGACTTTTGGTTCATATGATACTAAAGTGAAATTCACTCTTAAAGTGAGGAACTGAAGAGGTCCTAAAAGCCAATTCAAATTGTTGAAGATGGGAGGTTGTAGGAAGAACGACGGCCAACTTTGTAATGGTGACCCAACCACGGATGTCACTCAATTGCTTAGAATGATAGTGGAGGATGGGAGAATGGAGAGAGAAAAATGAAATCGCAGAAGATTGGAATTCGGTTTCCATATATTTGGTAGGCATTAGGGTAAAAGTATAATTATACCTTATGAAGGTCTAATTTGGGCAATGTATTGATTTACCACACTATTTGTCAATTTTGGCAAAGGTTGAATCCAATCTAGCAATTTTCCCTTGATTTTATGTGTTATTTATTGTTTGTTGTGATCTCATGGATATTCTTTTGGAAATTGATTTTTATTGAGTTCATGATTGTAAATTTGTGATATAAAAATTTGAGAACTTGGTTTTCATTGAGCTCTTCTGTGTTGTATTTGCTGCATTGATATTTTTAGTGATGGTAATTGAAATGGGTTACTTTAGTTATGGATGAGTTAACTAGGCACGTACAGGAGGAAGTACCATCGTGTATGCTATTTGATGATGATGTTGTGTTGATTGATGAGACTAGATAATGGGTAAATGCCAAGTTAGAACTATGGAGGGGTGTTTTAGAATCAAATGGTTTTAGGATAAATCGGACTAAAACAAAATATATGGAATGTAAGTTTAACCAAAATATGAGTAGAAATGAGGGAGTAGTTAGAATTGATAACCAAGATATACCATATAGAGTGACCATTTTCGTTATCTTGGTTCAATTATGCACAAAGAGGGAGATATTGTAGATGATGTTGCTCATAGAAT
>JAOXJP010232365.1:0-10483 GCA_025762735.1 Platanus orientalis | reverse complement strand
ACATAGGGGGAGTATCTCTTATAAAATTAACCCACCCTTTCTTAAAGTAAAAGGCAGAAAAAAAACCCTCTCACTATTTACAATTTATAGTCCAGAAACAAAACCGATCCTTGGTTTTCTTATAGTTATTGAAGGCCAACTCAGCATAACTCTCAAAAATTCTTTGGTTTTGCTCCAGCAATACAGACCAACAGACTGTGGGAAAGACTAAACTCCATAAGACCCTTCCTTTTTGAGAAGCCCTTCTAAGATGCCAACCTTTCATAGAATCCCACACATTGTCATGAAAGACCCAAGCAACACCCGCTTCCCCCAAGATCTTATTCCAAATTTCAGAAGCATAAAGGCAATGGATAAATATATGACTTGCTTCTTCCGCAACTTGATAGCAAAAAGGACAAGCATTAGGGATGCACATAACTTGCTTTTGGAGGTTGTCTATGGTCGGTAGCCGATTCTTGCAAGTAAGCAAAAGAAAGAAGAGCACCTTTGAGGGGGCCTTTAGTCTCCAGAGATTCTTCCAAAATTGAATTCCCATATCCCCATCTCCAAATATACTCATGCAAGATTTAACAGAAAATTGGCCATTACTATCAAGAGTCCACTTACGAGAGTCTTCCATATCCATTCTTAATTTGTGGTGATCCACCAAATCAATGAGCCTAGCCATTTGATCAATTTCTCAATCATTAATATGTCTTCTGAGCTTGATGGACCAATCTCCCCCTTCTCCTATACATCTCCAATTGTCTATCACCTTAGACTCTATATCTTGAGCAATAGCACAAATTTGGGAGACATCCACCATAAGTGGTTGCTGGAAGCACCAAACCTCCTTCCAAAATGAAGTATCTTTGCCCGATCCAATATCCACCCGAAGGCCTTCTTAAAATCCTCCAACTGATTCATTATTCCCTTCCAACAGCTAACACCCTACAGCTGAACAGGGATTTTATATTCCCAACGATTAGCAAGACTATATTTCTCAACAATAATATGGCGCCAAAGACTCCCTCTATCTACTCCAAACTGCCACAGTCATTTCGATAATAATGTCTAATTCACATCTTTAATTCTTTTGATGTCTATCCTGCCATTTTGTTTTGGTTTGCAAACCTCCTCCCAAGCTACCAAATTCATACCCAAGCAGTCTTTACCCTTACTCCAAAGAAACTTTCGCTGAGACTTTTCGATTTCATTTGCAACCAAGGAGGGGATAACAAACAAAGACATGAAATAAGTTGGAAGAATAGCAAGGACTGCTTTAATGAGAGTCAATTTTCCCCCTTTCGATAATAACATCTCTTTCCAACCTACCAACCTTCTATGGATTCTCTCCACAACTGGGTCCACACAGCCTTGCTTTTGTACGTCACATGGCAAATATTCTTGTCTGCATCCCAAGCCATCAGCACACTTCCCCACATTCATAACGTGGCCCACACCATAAATACAACTCTTGGAGAGGTTAATTTTTAGCCCAAAGACAATCTCAAAACATCTAATAATTATACAATGAAGGTACATTAGTTGCCTCACCAAGAGAGTTCAACCTCCAGCCCACAAGATCCTTTCTATCTAAAGTGGAAGGCTTAGAAGGCAATCGCCATGTCCTAGCTTTGGTACGAAAAATTGAGAGGATCACCAGATCATTTCCGCTCAAAGGTGCGATATGGTGGTTGCTTTCTTCAAGACTTTAATCATCCCCTCTTGGTGCAACAGGATCAGATGACTAAACCTTCATCATACAATCTAGCCACAAAATTTCTTCTTGTACCTTGCTTACACTTGCAGTGTACAATTAACACCACTTCAGATTATGCTCAAAGATAGAAAATATAAATCAAGAACATTGCAGAGTTTTTTAACAGAAAATAACCTACAAAGCACTATTTTTTGTTAAAATTCTCATGCCACAAAACACAACACATTTTAAAATAGAATGACACTATATCCTACAGTTGAGATTCTTATCAACCATTGGATTTGGATGAGTTTGTTTAAGATGTTAAGCCTCATAACTCCGAACGTCAAAAAATTCAACAACCCATTAAAATATCATTACAAGCAAATGTTTGTAACCATTTTTATTTAAAACATTGTTTTATTATGCATGTAACAATTGAAAATTCAACAGTTTAAAACAATAATATCTTATATTCAATGTCATCAACATATGCAACGTCCACTCATAATTTAATATAATATTTAGAAACGTTTTAAATTTTCCAATGTATGTAACCATTTGATGTAGGATCCAAAGGAAAAGGAGATTCTTACACTACTTAATTAAGAACAAAGCCTAAAATGGTTCTTGAATGCTAAAGAATGCCGAAAATTAAAGAAAATATTCAAGAAATCAAATCTTTCAAAGAACATAAGCAAGAACTTAAAACGAATTCAAGAATGGATCAAAGATGAAAAGAAAAGCAAGAAATTGGAGAAATTGGAGATAATTTAAAGAAAAAAATAAGAAAATTGAAAAATTGCCGAAAATCACCAATTGGGAGATTTCAATTTTGAAACCCTAAAACAAATTGGGGGGGACAAGATGGGACACCCAACTGTCCACCCTAGTTTATATGGAAAAGTAGTTTTATAAAATAAAATTCAAAGAAAAAGGGGTATTTGTGGAACGGTTGAAAGAGATGGGTTTCTTAATTAGGGTTTTAAAGAATTAGGGAAAAGTTCAAGAAAAGTGGAAATAGAATTTAGAATTTGGGGAAAAGTTAGATAAATAGATTTACAGGATTAAGATGAGGATAATTGTATAAGGAATTGAAGATTGGATGGCTAAATTAAAAGTAATTTGAAAATTTATGTTGCTGGAAATTTTTCTGTAGCACAGAAAAATCAGGAAAAAGGAAAGAACAAGAAACTAATAAAGAAGGAGGTGAACATATAAAGAGAAGATAAGTGAATGAAATAAAGATTAAAAAGATGAAAAAGTAATAGACAAGGAATAATTTTCTGCAGCAAATAAGAGAAGAAAAAAAATGGAGGGAGAAGAAAACGTTAAGAGGGAATAAAAGAAAAGAAGAGAAAGAAAGAAAGATGAAGAGAAAAATAACTCACCTTACACATGAGGGTTAGAGGAGATACCAAGCTCCACGAGCTCCCAAAAACAAGTTCTCTTTATTCCAATAACAAGTTGATCGTACAAGAGGCTTAGAAGCCTATTTATAATATTTTTTCTAAAGTTTAACCAAAATACATAGAGGGCTATACAACCAGCCATAAAAAACAAAATCAGAAAAATATGAAATAAATTTCCTAAAGCTTCTAAAACACCCTAAGACAATTACTAGTAGTGGCCTTATTACATCTAATTTTTCAAAAACAATAATTAAAATAAAATAAAATAATTCATCAACTAATGTTGAGGACCGCAAGCTGCCTTCATGCTCTTCTTTTGAAATTTAGTTTTAGGCTTCCAAAGCGGTTAATGTTTCTCAAGCCATTGAAGGGTGGTCACATCATCGTTTCTATCAAAAAAATATTTAATTCATTTGACAATAAATGAAAGCAATGATTCACATAATAAAAATATATTATTTTAAAATATATAATTCACAATGATTCTATCAAAAAAATATTTAATTCATTTGGCAATAAAGTAAATAAAATACTAACAATTCTCCCCAGTTTCAAAAATAATAAAAATAATTTGAGTATCTTAAGAATTGTGTATAAAATGAAAGTATTCAAATATTTGAACCTTCACTTGTATTTGGATTCTTATGTAATAAAAAACTAGTGAACTATGTCTTGAATTAGATATCTGTAGTATACCAAAATTCAATTACAAATACACATTATCTTAGTGGTGTTTCTCAAGACCTACAGATTATGGCCACGTGTACATATCTTGATTATCAGCGTTCTAAAAATGACCCAAGTTCCATAAAGAGAAACTCCACTCACACACTGATACTGGTGAGTTTATCTAAGGTGTCACTATAACTTGACCCTCAATCTTTAAGATCTATAAACTCATTAAGAGTATCATTGACTTAATGTTACAGTCTCAAATTTCACTAAGTTTACATCGTAACAATAAACAAGATGAAATACTCTTCATTTTGTATTATTTAGTATTTTTCATCAACTATTTAGTGATTTGTTATCCCATTAAACAATTTTGGTTGGGTTTGAATCACTAACAATTTTCTATAGGTCTTAAGTCCATTCCTTTTGATATTTTAGCTTTTATCTCCCTTGCAAGGCTTTTAATAAATGAATTAATCAACTTTTCCTTTGACTAAACACAACTTAGGGTTATCACTCAAACTCTAATCATGTGTTTCACAAAATTCTACTTCAAACACATGTGTCTAGATTTCTCATTACAATCAATTTGAAAGTCACATTTTTTTTTTGCACTCTTTGCCAACAAAAATCTAATTCTTTAACAAAATAAATTTATCAAATAAAAAAAAATTCTAAAGCCATATTATTCAATAAATATTTGGAAAATAATGTTTTTCTAGACTTCTAGAATACATGCAAAATATCCTTTAAAATTACACCTTTTTTTTTTTTCAAAACTAAATTTCATATTTTTCATTACTATGGCCGTAGCCAAATTGCCCATAATCTCAGTCACCATGGCCATCAATTTTTTATACTCCATTTTTCTTATTTCCTCTAGTATTAACGTTTTCTTATTAAATGCCCAATTTCTTATATACACTAAGTATTTTTTTTCTATTGGGCTATTTTTGAATTTATAGGTTTTTTTAGGTTCAAAACGTATCTTGAGTTGGAATTGATTGAATCAAATGATTGAACCATTTTTCATCCCATCCTCTACAAATAAACAAACCGTTTGTCATCTCATCCTCTACAATATAGGATTTGAATTAATTCTCTCTACTTTTTCTTATCAGAGCCTAGACTCCACTCAGATTCAAAAATGTTATAAGAGTTCATCATGTCGGACCTTGAGCCATCAATCTACCTAAACACAATTAGTGATAGGAGAAGGCAAACTCAATTATTTTACGGCATTCGACATCATACCCATAAGTCTGTTTCTAAAGCGATCACAATGAACGGCATTATGGAATCCACCAACAATCCCTCTCTCACGATGACGCTTCTATGACTCAAACCTGTAACCCATGGCTCTGACACCAATTGTAAGATTTGAGTTACCAATCTACCTAAAACCAATTGGTGATAGGAGAAGGCAAATTCAATTCATTTACGGCACTCGACATCGCACCCGCAGGCCTATTTCTAGAGTGGTAATAAGGGGCGGCATTATAAAATCCACCAACACATCCATGCTCATCTCCCTCTTTTTTTCTACTTCAAATTATTTCCCTCATCTTTTCATGATACAAAGTAATTTAGTTATAATTACCCCCATTTGAAAGATCTTATAAATAATCTTTTATTATAATTCTATATAACTATTAATAAGAAACTTATCGTTACTTGCATTTTTGATTTTGCATTTGTGGACTAGAACATCCCAAATTTCTTTTAAAGTGGTGGTTCTAGCATAGACATCGAAAAGAGAATCTTAGAGCGCATTAAGGATGTGACCGCAACACAGGTAATTATCCTCCTTTCATTTGGTAGCAGCATCTACATCTTCATCCTCCGATGGATAAATCTTCGAGAACACATATGCAACCTTAAGAATTGTTAACAGAAAGTGGATTTCTAGTGCCATATTTTGAAGTCTAAGTCATTGAACTGAGCCAAATGCAATAGTCTTGAACCAGCGTAGCAATTGTCTCCATAAGCAGCATTATCTTGATACAAATAAAGTCAAAATTGTTAGAAAAATCGAGAGGATCACAAGATGATCGTTTTCTTCAAGAATTTAATCATTTTCACTTAGTGTAACAGAGTTTAGATGACTAAGCCTCCAACATACAATCGAGACACAAAATTTCTTCTTGTACCTTGCTTGCACTTACAGTGTACAACTAACACCACTTCACACTATGCTCAAAGATAGAAAATTTAAACCAAGAACACTACAGAATTTTCTAACACAAATAACCCACAAAGCACTCTGTTTTGCTAAAATTCTCATGCCACAAAAACAATACCCCTTTGATATATATATAATAACATTATATTCTATGATTGAAATTCTTATCTCTCAACCATTGGATGACATTGTTTGAGACATTAAGCCTCATAACTCCCAACGCTCAAAACATTCAACAACCCATTAAAATATCATTATAGGCAAATATTTGTAACCGTTTTTATTTAAAATATTGCTTTATTACGCATGTAAAAAATGAAAATTTTGAATTTGCTCAATGAATGCAACGGTTTAAAGTAATAATATTTTATATTCAATGTCTTTAACTTATGATACTAACAGTTGCTTCACTCTATGCAACCTGACATTAGCAGTACGTGCTTGTTTCTCTCCACTGCGAAGGAGATTTGAGATGTTGTGATGCAAAGTTTACTTGGAAGTAGAGAAAATAGCTAGAATATATGAGCTCTACAGCTTTGCTAGCGTATTTGGAAGATGAAGCAAAGAGAGCAATCAGTAGCTACTTATTCTTCGAACCTTTATCATTTGTAGAAGGATATAGACCACTACCAAACATTCCCAGCTAGATGGCCAAAGAATGCAACAGCCCATTGTGATTTGTGGAAGTAAATAGAGTATTTGGGTACGGTTGAATCTATAGTACGAGCATGTTCGGATTTAACTTCTAGGGAGAGACACATATCCTTCATTGTCTAAGGTTTTATTCTCACCTCAAAGAGAGGAGAGGCATCAGAATGCTATGGAGGCAACTCTATTGAGAAGTCTACTTTAACAGCTTCTTCTTAGCAAGGCGGTGGAGGCAACTCTGGTGGTCAGGGTAGCAGACGAACTAGTGCAATGATAGATGATAAAGACAAGTTAATATGTGCCACCATAATCGTTCCCATCAAACTAAGGACACCTGCCAAGATCTTTATAGCTGTCCCCAGAGAGGCTCTATGAGTACAATCATGGTGGTGGCTCTCGTTTTACCTATCAAAAGAAAGAACAAATATATATACATACATATATACATACATATATACATACATATACATATATATATGTATATATATATATATTTCACACTATTAAGACTCTAGGTGGTGTGATGTGATCCTAATGAAAGTTACAAACATCCTCCTTAGTCAAATACGGCTACTTGATCATGAAGTGTTCCATGAGGGCAAGTCCAACACTTATGCCTTCAAGTTCAATGGAAAAACCATTCTTCACAAGTCAATGAAGATGAATGGGAACTCCAATAAGAAAAAGGGAACAAAGATAGCAACAAAAGGGGCATCAAATGTGTTCAAATTTAATTGAAAACAAGGCATAAAGGATCTTCACATTATGGTGTGTGAAGTGAAAAGGTCTAGTACAAGAAAACCCAAGCATTTAAAAAAGAACAATGGTTGTTGTTTGACATTGGATTTGGTTCCAAAGAATTTTCTTGATAAGTCGTCACCCATGTGAAAAATCCAACACACAATTGATCTTGTTCCAAGTTAAATTCTCCCTGATCTACTAGCCTGCCACATGACCCCAATTGAGCATGCAGTAATAGGAAAAAGCTTCATATGAGAGAGCCTTAGCCCTAGCATAATCCCAGAAGGATGGAACGTGACGCGTGTGCACATACAAATATTTTAAACAAAATCACTATCAAGTATCACTATTTTTTTAAACATTGGGATTGGGAATTGAATCAGATCAAATTACCTGAAGCAGGATCACAAATCGGATCCATCTTGACCAATCTGGTCCAGAGAGGGATAAATTGATCCCTAATCCCATGGTACCACTTTCATATCCCATTCTTAAATGATATGCTGGACATGATGGCAGATTATAAAATATTCTCAAATATCGACATAAAGAGCAACACACACACACACATATATATGATGACAAATTTTAAAATGTTCTTAAAGATAGACTTAAAAAACAACACATTCATCTCCGCCATGGTCACAAGTCAAAAGAAGCCTTTGAAAATATTATTAATAACCACATGGTTTTTACACGGAATGGAGGGTTAATGTAGCATGCATGTAGGATAGTGAATGTGTGCTCAAGAGGTAGGAATAAAACTGCTAAAGTAATAAAAAACAATAATAAACAAGATTCCTACTTTGTAAGTTTACATGCTAAATCAAGTGATTTTCAGGTTATATTCATATGCATTATGATGCGGGAGCATTCTATGCAAAGAAGAAGAAATTGGATGACCATGGATAGTCCTATTTGTTAATTCTAGTAGAATAGTTTATTTTCTTATCATGGTTAGTTTAGTTTTTTTGGGTTTTTTTAGTTATAATCCCCTTTTTTTTATTTGGACCCAGTTTTTCTATGGCCAAAACTTGACTTTTTTGCTTGATTTTGGTGTTTTTAGATGGATTATTCAATTACCTTTCTAATGAAACCAAGATTGCGCAAATCTGAGGTGATTTGGGAAAGTTATAACCAAATTACTAAGGGGTGGTCACTAAAAACGAGAATAATGCTTTTTAGTAAGTCTTAAGTTTAAGTATTTTAATTTTTAGAAAACTTAGTTAACAAGTTTAGGATTGTAGGAAGTTTTCTGGAGAATATTTTAGGAGATTATTTGAGATCTTGTGGAGCTCAATAACTTGGCCAACAGGTCAAATATTGTGTCAACCAAGATTCTTTTTTTTCTTTAGAAATCTTTTTTATTTGCAAATTTATTTTGTTAGAAGATCTAAAATCTATGATTTTATTTTATTCTCTATGCAATGCCTATTTAAATGCCACATTAGATCAATGAAAAACAATTGAAGATGATTATTTGAAAAGAAGACACATGTGTGTTGAAATGGGTGTGGTGTCCCAAGTTTTCTCTCGCCCCCTTACATGAGGTGAGTATTCTAACATCTTTCTCTCTCTCTTAGCTTCTCTCTTCTTTCCTCTTCATTATCTTTTTTCTATGCTTAATTTTTCTTCTCAAGACATATCCTACATCACATTAGAAGGATTAGGGATTACAAAGTACTAAACAAATAAGAACCTAAACAATATTTTAAAATTATTCAAACTAATTTAGCAAACAAGAATATTTAGGGTTGCTATCAGAAAATTTGATGCATGAAAGAGGTAAAAGGGTATCCAAATCACGGTGGTGATGGGGGAAAATTAATTTAGGGGATGCATTGGCTAGCAAGTAGCTTTATCAATAAAGGATGGAGTCGTGTTTAAGATGTAACATAGGTTGAAAGAAAATTAAATATACCCAAAAAAATTAGCAAATTAGTAACCAAGCCTATGCCATAACCACCACAGGTTACACATTACATAGGGATTCAAAATAAGGACCAAAGAGGAATCTTATCACCTGGAAATTGTATGGTTCAACACCTTGATGTCTGAGGGTATCATATCAACCAAAAATCACAGTTCCAAGTAGCCAAGAAAAAGTTGTGGTTCGAAATTCCAATCTGCCCTGTTTTGCTAGAGGCCGCCAACTGCTCATAGACCCAGACTTGGGTTTTATTTGGAAAAGGATTTTGGGAGGATTGCTACTTACTATGGCATCACCCAAGGGTCTAGTAGGACCTAGAAAGACCATACTAGTCAAAGGTTTAAAATTGAAGTTGTAGTGATCGATATCCCAAAACCTCTCTAGCAGGACAGCTTCACGCCTCTAATGGAATAGCCCTTACGAGATTTGATGTAGAAGAAAGTTTCCTACGGAAAACCCAGTGTTCTTGGATCATCCAGGGATGTTGATGAACCTGGAGAAACAACACATCCAAAGTTGTAGGGGTATGGAAGTAGGAGTTGATTTTGTGCAGATGCTTCAGAAGGTGATTGCACGCCTGGGATGGAATCAAACAACCACCAATTTGAATAGACAAAAGCTTTGACCAATCTCCCTCTTCAATTAGGGTCATCCATGGGCCTGTAATAGTCTGGAGAAATCCAATCGATCAAAGGCTTGGTCGTGTGCTGATGGTGTGCAATATCGTAAACTCACTCCAACGGGCTATAGTCACGCCTGGTACCTGATATATCCCATAAAATCTGATTCAAAACAGCAAGCTTCAACTATGGGCTGCTGCCATAGGTGTCGCCCAGATCATGTTGAACCTCTGGAAGTGTTGGTTTGCTTAGAAAATTGAAGAAGACGAATTGGTGATGAATCTCTTGAAGGTATGTCAATTTCAGTAACTATAAAATCTGTATAAAACTTAGACAATAATAAGAAGAATGGGGAAGAAGACCTTAACCCAAGGGGAAGGGAGTGGCCTCCACCACTAGTGTTAAACTAGGTGGAGCCTAGACCCATTCCAATGTTTTGAAGGTGTTCAACATGCAGCCAAAAACCAGAGGAAGAAGATGAGCAATCACGTTCCAAATTTTTACTTCAAAATCGCATCCTCTATTTCATCAAGTCGTGGGGCTTATAAAGACCCCCCCCCCATGACTAGGTCTTTTTCAAAAAAAAAAATAGAA
>JAOXJP010232364.1:0-10483 GCA_025762735.1 Platanus orientalis | reverse complement strand
GGCTCTGATTGTTCACAAATCAGATGTCTGAGCTAAAAATTATGTCTAAAACCCTGAATTATCATGGACCAAACTCCGTGCAGACTTGCAACAGGTTTTTCTTGGGTTTGAATGGGGTATAAGGGTAACCAAGGTTGTTTAGGTCTTGAAACTATGATGTCATGGGGCTTGATAGGCAGACAATCTGATTCTTGATAAATTTTTGGGTGATTTCTAAAGGAAGGTCACCTCATCGAGAAATGTACCTTGGGTTGGTGAAGAATTGGGTCAACGAGCTGTGATGGTTTATGAAAGGATTTCTTCATTAGGGAATTTATCAAAGATCTCAAAAATTCTAAAAACATGAGCCTGACCTTGAGGGATTTGGACTTCCAGAGAGTTCTTGGGGGCTTACCAAGTGTTCATGGCTGATTAAGGTAAATTTGTTGTATTTTGGGGGAAGAATGGGGTAATTAAAGGGTATTGGGTCTTTTATGATTTTCTTTGGGGAGATTTTGGGCTTATCAAGGTAGGGCCACTAACTGGTTGAGTTTTTGATTTGTATCGGGCCTTCAAGGATTTACCGAGAATTTGATTTTAGAGAGAAATTATGTATTTTAAGGGTGTGGGGGAAATCGTAATTTTATGACCCTTTTGTGCCTCGATATGAGAATATTAGTGAGGGATGGAGAATCTTAGAAAAAAAGGGCTTCATAACCCATAGTTTGAGGTCTTTGGAGGTGTAGGGGTAAAATGGTAATTTGCCAACCTTTTGATGCTTCAATATGGGAAGGCTTATGAAGGTTGAAAAGTTCAAGGTGTCTTTGTTATAGCAAAGATGTTGTAAAGTTGGGTTCAATAAGGCTTGATTGGATCTTCTGAAGGTCTAGGGGTAAAATGATAATTTGCCAACCTTTTGATGCTTCAATATGGGAAGGCTTATGAAGGTTGAAAAATTCAGAGTGTCTCTGTTGTAGTAGAGATGTTGTAAAGTTGGGTTCAATAGGGCTTGATTGGGACTTCTAAAGGTATAGGGGTAAAATGATAATTTGTCAGCCTTTTGATGCTTCAATGTGGGAAGGCTTATGAAGGTTGAAAATTCCAGAGTAGGTGAGATGATGATTCTAGATCTTCAAAATCTGAAAATGTTCTAACTATTATTGTGATTATAACCAGAATGTCCATTGAGAATCTCTGTCTATCTAAAGTTCAGGGGTATCTAGACTTTGGTCCTATCCCATGCTGTAATGAACCCATCTGATTCCATTTATTGACCTGAGTCAAAATTTGGGTGCTGACAGATGCCCTCCTTTGGTATGCGTGGCATAGCCATGCGTAGCAAAGGAAAGTCGCCCCTAAATTTTGACATGGCGGAAGTATACTTTCACTTTTGTATAACTCATGGATATTAGGTGGGCTATTTTTAGTAAATCTACCATCACATTTGCTAGATAAACGAAGGGGTTAAAACTGGTCCCACCCTCTTGGATCAAGGGGTTTTTTTTGTAAATATCTTGTCTCTTTTTTTGAAATGCCTTCTTGAGTAAAGAATCCATTCAATCATCATTTTAAAGAAATTTTTTAAACCAAATCAAAATAGTTTTGAAATTTTTGAAATTGGGTATTATTTGATGAAGGGATTCTTTGTCTTTTTGGAAAACAAGGTTTAATTTTATCCATGAGTCATATTTGAGTTACTAATATTTCTTCTACCTTCAGTGATATTGTTATAAGCATATGCACTGCTCCGAGAGACATGTAAGTCATCGATATATGGTGCAATTGCTAAAATCTACGGAAAACTTCATCAAAACTCAATCATACAAAAGCAGTAAATTCATGCAAGCCAATATGATGATCTTAACATTTGTCATTATTTCTGGCTCATCATTTATTTATCTCTTTTTTTGTTTTTATTTTGTTTAATGATTATTGGTTGAAATGACAGATTTGTTAAGTTTTCATGGCTAGAAGCCATGCTTTATCTTTCTTTTTCTTTGGCTTTTGTATCCAATGTGGCATGTGTCCTTATGAGATAATTACATTGTTTGCCCCTGTTCTTGGACAAAGATCTTTTCTTATGGGATTCTCATAAGCTTTTTTGTGGTGAATTATAACTTTTGTCCCTGGTTTGGACAATAGTTATAATAAACATTCCATAATCTATGTAGTTGATTATGTTATTTATCCCCATTCCAGAGAAAGGTACAAGCCCCATATTTTTCATAGATTGTGGAATAGACTATATCATTTGCCCCTGTTCTGCACAAAAGTTACAAATGGAGAGACTCACGGAGAGATTTTGAAAAGCTTTCTCTAGAAAAACTGTGGGACCTTGGAGGGTCAATGCTATGGATTGATCTGTAATGTTGTTGTCATCTCAAGCAAACAACATTACATTTTTGTATTCTTTGCCCCTGTTCTGGACAAAGTTTATAAGTTGTGGGACTCAATGAGAGATTTTGGGTGACTTTCTCTAAAAGCCATGAGACCTTAGAGGGTCAGTGATATATATTATTTATGAAAAACTTTGGAGGTTTATGTCATAAATTAATGGAATATATAGACTATGGATATAATATGTAATGGTGTCCTCGTTCGTGAACAACAATACATGAGACCTGTCAAAGGAAATTTTACAACGAATCTCTCCACAAAGTCAGGGTAGGATCCCGTGGGATCAATTATTGTTCCTTGCCCTGTAATAACATATTAGTCATTGTCACGGGTGGCCTATCACACAATGTTTGGAATGAATGTGACTCGCACTTATGTCTCAATATAAGCCTTGTCACGAGGGTGCCCTATGCTTAACTGGTCGGGCTGTTGAAGTGGCGGCCTGTTTGGTCGGCAACACAAGGTGGGAGATGTTGTCACACTCTCTTCGGGAAGCTATGGGGGTCGAAACTAGTCATGCTAGATAATAGTTGTTTAAACCTTATATGATGTTGAAATCGTGGTTCAAAGTATTGCTAGTCTTAGGGGTTAAATTTATAGTGTTATCTATGTTACATCAGGTAATACTACGGGGTGACCTTAGTGAGTCATGCGGCTAATAACTGGCTAAATAGCAAAGGTCATTTTGTTGGTTCAACCTACAACAGGATAAACTAGGGTGCCCTCTACTGCATCAACGTGGTCTTTGTCGGGACTCTACGGGAGATGTTGTTTCACTCAGAAAGTTGTGGATGGTCTGTATTAATGACCGGGTGTTATGAGGGAATTTTCTGGTCTTAAGTGAACACAAGAGTTTTGTGCTACGGACTTGAAAATTACACAAACTTGTAGAATGAAATGCGTTACTTGCTTGTCCAATCGGAAAGTATTGCGGTTTTTCCATTCCTTGCAATGTCCCGACATAACAAGCTGTAAGTAGAGGGCCTAATTAAGGTTTGTTAGGAGTTTTTAAGGCTTTCTCTAAAAGCCGTGGTGATCTGAAAAATCAATGCTATGTATTTCTTATGTGAATTCCATCTGAGGGATTACATCTTGCAAAAAATAAATAGGCTATGGGGTGAAGTGGCATTGCTCACACCCGAAGAGCAAATGGCGGCATGCCTTCTTGTAAGTTCACAACCGACATTAAGTTACCAAACCTTGTGTGGCATAGTCAAGGCTCATTGTGTTGGGATAAATTTTTAAGTCTGCTCTAAGGCTGTGGAGATCTCGAAAGATCGGTGCTAAATATTATGTCAGGATTACTTTTGAGGATCATTTCATAGAAAATAGATAAGCTTATGGTATGATGTTCTAACACCTGACTACACCCAAACAGTCAAAATGTCAGAGGGATTTTGTTAAGTCTATGTATTGTCAATGTTCATGCACAAAACAAAGTGTGTACATGTAGTGGTCATGTTGTATAGGACTTTTATAAGTAACGTGTGTATACATGTAAGTCCAAGAAGAGAGTCCAGGAAAGTTTTATGAAGACAGACTTAAAGCTGGAATGACCATATCAAAGAGACTCGAGCATCATGAAAGAATCCCAAGTCTCAAGCTACCTCAAGGAAGCCATCACATCAGTTCCATGCACAGAAAGGTAAATTAGGTATATGAGACCATAGTAGGTGTGTGTGTTCTCACGAAACCCCGAGACCATGTTTGACCCTAGGAATCACTTAGAGACTTAATTAGGGTCTAATTTAAATGCATAAAGATCTCAATGCTCAAAAGAATGAAAAGGGCTCCCTAGGGAAGAAGTGCCTATGTTGACTAGTGTTGTCTAGGTTAGTAAATTTTGAGGCAAATTCTAATGACTCCCTAGATCACCTTAGAAGGAATTAGACTATAATCCATACATTTATGGAAATATCTAGAAGTCTACTTTCCAACAAAAAAAAACAGTGAAGGAGTTCGAGTTTTCGATAGAAAGTTATAGCCGTTTTACCCAAAGGTGTCTATGATGAAAAACAGGGGAGCTGAGCACCCAAAGTAGGGTACTTGGGGCGCCCGCGAGTACTTTGGGGCACCTAAGATGGGGTACCTGGGGCATGCCCCGCCTGTGATTCCAAAAAACTCAAGTTCTGGAATTTGACTTGGGGCGCCTGGGGTGGTGTACCTAGGACACCCCAGAGTCGTGGGGGCGCCCGAGGTCCCAACGGTTAGAATTCTAAACGTTATTTTTCTACTGTTGAGGAATTGGGAAGGCTTTGGCTTGCCTATATGAGGTTGGAACATGTCTCAAATGAGTCAAGGACTCTCCTACAACTCCTTTATGTTATTCCTGATCATTTTATTCATGAAAATAATTTGAAAACCCTCTCTACATGAGGTGTTCTTGAGCTAGATAGGAAAATCATCAAAGAGGAGAGCAAGCAAGTCTTGAGAGAAAAAGATTGAATCAATCATCATCTAAGACTTGAAGAACAACCCTTAAATCTATCAAGGAGCTTGAGCCCAACTTGGTAAATCAAATAAAGAAAGCTCTCTTTAACTCAGTGTGAATACCTTAGTTATATTTGCCTATTGAGAGGCTGAACACCATTATCATTTACATTCCCTTCCATCACTTATGTATGTCCATCGAGGACACTGGACGAGGAAGCTTTCGCCATAGACATCGAAAACTATATTAGGAGTTCGTCGGAGACACCGAACTCATTAGCACTTGTCGGAGACACCAAATGCGAAGTCACCTCTATCGGAGACACTAGAGGTAAGGTCTTGTTGATATACCTTGTAATAGTCAGGAAGTAACTATTAATAAAATCAACACGCCCCCAGAGTGGGCATTGGAGAGTGGACGTAGGCCAGTGTGCCGAACCATTATAAACACTTATGTTTTTGTTATTGCATGCTTTAATTCTTTGTGTGTTTATGATTTTGTATTGATCATCCCATTAAGCACAAGCATTGTAATTAATTGAATAAATTGACCACACCACACATTGACCACATCTGGTTAAACTTGTAATTGTGCAAACACATCTAACTAGACACAAACTATTAATTGATCACCTTATTTATCTTGCTTAAATATAGTGATCAAAATTGTGTGCTCATCTAGACTTAATATTTATATCTTCACCACTCATTGCAATCAAACATTGTTGATCAATCTTATTGTTGTAATTCATTAAGTAACTCACACTAAAGTTAATATAAAGGGTTTAATCAAGCAACCTTAGGGAACTTATCAACCATACTCCCGCTCTATTATAGGTAACACTATAGTGCATGACGGAGCTTCGTGGTCTATGATAAGTTCATAGGAAAGTGATTTACTAATTAAAAGAATTCTGCTACATCTTTAATTGAATTAAATCATAAGAGGGTGAAGAAACAAATTTGAAAGAACCGAAAAATTGTAGAGATCCTATTCACCCCCTCTAGGATCATACCGACTAAGGAATTTCAGTTCCAAATATGGAATGATCATTAATCTTGAAGTACTTGTTGGAACAAAGGATTTCCTCTATGGAACAATAGAAGTGGGTGACCAAATTGCTAAGGGTATGTGTGGCCTCGATTTTCGCACGATGGGTAATCTCTTTTGCAAAGAGACTTGCCTATCACAAGAAATATCCCACATGATTTGGAGTCATCATCAGTCTTTTTAATGATTGACTAGACATTAGTTTTGAAAACATAACAAGTTTAAGTTTTGAAAAAGGGTTTGAAATGTCTGGCTCCACACTTAAACTAGTCAACTCCTAAAGATTTTAAGGTAAGTTGTTCGTTTATGAGTTGGGAAAGGTGTTTGGCACCCCACCTCATCTGCTTTCGCGGTTTCCTACTTTAAACCCATTACAATCTAATGGTAAACCCCGTTTATTATTTATTCATCTCATATATTGATTTTTATCTCATTTTATTGAGATTAAGCAAGGAATCCACATGCTATTTTTGTTAAAATTTTGGCAGCATAACAGCTGTAATATGGACTCCCTAGGGATGAATAATAATCCCCATGTCATTTCTTCAATAACCTAATAGTCTACAATTACGAAAAGACACTCCAAATATATCATGCATCCGCTACATCATTGTTGTCCACCCAACAACCCCACATCCATCCACCATTCATACTCATCATATTTACATATATAATTTAAGTGTAATGAACTAAGTTATTCCACATTCTATGAGTTCCAAAAATGAATATATACAAGACTCTTAATCAAATGAATTAAATTACTTAACACAAGATGAAGATTCAAAATACACATTTTACCTACGCGCATCGCAGTTGCATCGTCACTCCATAGCTAAGCCTTTGGATGTCTCCTGCATATATCATGATTTACAAGTAATTAATCTTTTTATTAAGGGAATGGAAATAAACCAAGGGGATTAAGTTGAGAAGTGTACCCTTTTTTATGCTATACCATGTAGCCAATAAGACCATGACAGGTTAGTGCAATTAAAAGGTGTTTATTACATAAACTACAATCTAAGATTAGGGAGACTTTCCAAAACCTTATAACACAACTCAACAATAGACACTTCAAATACAAAGCAATCTAAAGAGTAAGGTTCAATAGAGTGATCAAGTTTATGTCATATGTGTGCATGTGTAAAAAAAAATTCAACAAGTGTAAATATACCAAGAGGTAAGTTGAAACCACTATTTGAAACACTCAAACTTATATATCAAAAAAATTTACAATTAGAATAAAAAATTAACGAAATGGAGCCTTATCAGAACTCAAATGAAGGTAACAGGATTCAATAATAATGTAAACAAAAAGAAACAAGAAAAAAGATGGGAAAAGAAAATAAATCAATCTTTGCAATAATTATGAAACATATATATACAAAAGGACCTAGGTGACATTTAACTTGTGGTGTGTGTGAATATGTATACAAAACATATTATTTAATTTTAATTAACAAGGTAGCCATCTACTTAACACTAGGTAATAAAAATATATAAAAAAGAGGTTTAGAAAACGTACCTTAAGTGTCTCGACCATTCCACCTCAAAAGACCAATATGTCAAGGGGAAGAGGGTTTAATTACTTAACTAGGCAAATAACAAACCACCACGCTCCGTAGTCAACGTCCACAGTGGCTTATTCTGTGACGAGACTCACTCTGGCCTCTTATCTAGGTAGCCCTTTCAACTTTGTGATGGTTCTCACTCCGAGTCAGGTAGCCTTTTTTTGCACTTTTTTTCTACTCTGATTTACGTAGCCCTTTTCACACCGTCCTCTCCACAGGTCCCCTCTTCCGTGACTTGAACTTGAGACGTGGTGCCCAGCTCTGATACCAATGTTAAGTACCTCGATCATTCCACCTCAAAAGACTGATCTGTCAAGGGGAAGATGGTCTAATTACTTAACCAAGCACATAACAAACCACCACGCTCCACAGTCGACGTCCACGGCGGTTTACTCTGTGACGGTACTCACTCTAGCCTCTCATCTAGGTAGCCCTTTCAACTTTGTGACAGCTCTTAGCCTTTTTTTTTTTCCTCTTTTTTCTACTCTGATTTTGGTAGCCTTTTCACACCGAGCGACTCTCACTCTAGTCCAGGTTGCCCTTTGCACAGGTTGCCCCATCCGTGACTCGAACTTGAAATGTGATGCCTAGCTCTGATACCAATGTTAAGTACCTCGACCATTCCACCTCAAAAGACCGATCTGTCAAGGGGAAAAGGGTCTAATTACTTAACTAGGCACATAACATGTTTCCTATCCGGTGTCATGCAGAGTAACCTTACAATCTTCTTAAATAGTTAAATTTCTGTCAAATTGCAGGTTTCACATCAAAACGCATGGACATGGATGAAAGACTCATATTGAGAAAGAAGAATCTCAAAGCTATTGTAACAAAGAAATCCAGAAAAAGAGACGACGATGAAGAAGAAACAGAGGGACAGCCCTTAAGTCCAGCAGCCCGTATGTATCACGAACCTCAATTCAATTGTTACATCATTTTGATTATAGGGTGCAAGACCAGAATCTATCCCAACCTCAGTAAAGCGGGAATAAAGAAAACTATGGTTAACCACCCTCGTTTCCGCAGTAAACCGGTAAGAAAGCTTCTTCCGAGATAGTACATCAGCCTATGTAATACGAGAGAAAGGATCTCCTACACCCAATTTGTCCATCCTCCCATGTCCTCACCCAGAGAGGTGGGGCGTATAGGAGCCATATCCTCTCTATGGGCTCGAATTATGTGCAAACGGCACCAGAGGGGCTGACGCATCAGTACCAAAAAGCGATTTACCCTTTCTAGGGGTATTTATCTTATGTGTTTGCACCTTGATGCCGTTTTCCCAGTTCTCACAAGATTCGTTCTCACCTAATTTTTTTCCCTCCATGCCAGTATTCTGTTCCAAGACACAAAGGGGGTGGGCCCATGCAAAAAGGTGTATGGCCCCACCCCCTTTGTGTCTGTGTACTGGTACAGAGGATATTTGTCCGAGAGTATAGGGTTAAAACTGTAAAAACCATTTTTAAAATGAAAATAGCTACCCATAAAAATGAGATATATAGGGTACAATTAAAAAAAAAAAAAAATCAAATCAACATTTGCACCATATTTAAAACAGGCATTAAAATAAAAAAAACCATCGTGCGTTGGCTGACAGGTCTTCAACAAGTTTGGCCTCAAAGTCTTGCCTCCTTAACAGTGGTTCGGTGTTTCCACACACTGTGTCTAGTGATTTCCAGGTAGCTTTATATTTGTTGTAAATGTTGTCTAGTGGTAATAAAATTTGCTTGCTTTCGATTGTACATTGTTCTCTTTCATTATGCTTGTTGGTTTTCAGTTGTGGCATTATTTATTGTTATTGTGGCTCAACGTTGGCATTAGTGTTTACCATTATATCTATCATCAACACCGCATATTGTTGCTTATGTATGCTTTATTTTAGCACTAGTGGTGGGATTCTTAAGCTAATTCGTGGACTGCTGAGACAGATGAATGCAACACAATAGCTTGAAAATAGTTGGTCTTGAGTCTAAGGACACGGAAGGACAAACACATTTGGGTGTAGGAAATCCATTCTCCTAATAAGAACCAAAAACATCATCCCATGTATAGGCAATGGATGGTCATTCTTATCCAAGAGGCCCAAACTTGGGTTCTCAATGAGTCAAATTAGTTGTGATTAGATTGGAACTTGGCTTTTCATTAGTCGAGTTTGAGTCTTGTCCGAAGTCACAAAGCCAGAGGACGAGCCTCCAATTGAGCTCATTTAAAGCTTGAGCTTAGCCAATTTTACTATGTTCAACTTGCAACAATCTTGATCCATTTAGGGCTTAATTATCCCAAAATCAATTTTTTTTTTTTGGTTTGATGGTCACATAAAATTGTTTTCAACTGTAGAATATTTTACATTGTGACGAGGTACTTTGATTTATGGGCTTGTTTCACTATATTTTAGTTTTTAGAATCAGAATGACTCGTCTAGATTTAGTTCCAAAGTAGTCAAGTTGAGGTTCAAGAACCGAGCCAAACTTAAGCCGATCTCACAAGAAGCGGTTTGAATCTTTCTTATGGCCTGTTAGGACATGTCTGGCCTAACAGGCTGACACGTTGTCAAACAGGTCCCAACTTCCTTCTTTGGTGACGTGTTGTTAGGTCAGACAAGTCATAACAGGCTAGACAATATCCAAAACCCGCAAGAGGAGCTGCTCGTTATCATTATTTTTTTTTTTTTCTTTTAATTTTTAAATTTTATCTTATGCTGTAGAAGAAAACAGGTCGTCAGCAAAGGCGGGAGATGAAGTGGATTCTAACGGAGGTAGACTTGGAAAACCACGTTATGGTTCCCGATCTAGACCCGCACATGGACTCACCAGACCAGTTTGTCGACGACTACATCTCCAACCTCACCAAAACAAGCATTGACATGTCAAAACCGCCCAAGCAGAGGCTACAGGTGTTTTTCTTGGAAACGGTTTAGAAAAACACATCCAGAATTTTGAACCTAGATTTATGTGTAAAATCTGATCAGGTGGCTGTGTTCGAGTTAAAATAAAAGTGGGACCCAGATGTCTTTTAAGGTGTGTCCATATGGGTTTATGTTTACCTCAATGAGGAGAACAAC
>JAOXJP010232363.1:0-10483 GCA_025762735.1 Platanus orientalis | reverse complement strand
AACAACCCACGGTTAGGTAGGCCCCCCTCTCCCCCTCTCTTTTAATATTTTAAACCTCCTGTTCCCATGCTATAAAGACCCCACACCCCTGACCTCATTAGTGAGACATGGGGGAGACAATCTGTCTCCCCCTTTTATTGTTTTTTGTTTATGATTGTTTGAGAATGCTGGATGTCTTCTTTGTTTTTAAACCAAAGTGGGGCTAATGACTTATATCGTATGTCACTGACCCCTGGACCTTTCCATGACTCCAATTTGGACCTCAGAAACTAAGGCTTGACTCCAAGAACGGACCTCACTCTACACATTAAAACAATGTGTTCATCATTGTTTAATAGGGTCAGTCACCATCTGCAATTTTTTTATCCACCTTAGAAAATGATTTTTGTTGTAATTATTGATTCATTGTTTATTTAACTAACTTAATCATGTAACTAATTTTTTGCAAGCTCATTTATTAATCCTAGTTATTTTTATTGTATTTTATTTTTCAATACATGTCATACTACCTAAAAGCTATACTTAAGTAGCTGTTCATATTGCCTATGCCATAACTTTCTGTAGAAAAGAAATCTGGGTCTAAAATTTTAATTGGGTATTCATATATTACCCCTTAACTTCCCTATAAAATTTGAGACCCACCTCCTTTCTGGATCTCGAGATATGGGGCCCACAACCTGGACTTCACTGAAAAATCTGTGTTAAAAATACACTTTTTCTCCTTTTAAAAAAATCCAAAAGTGGGTTCCACCCATTCTCCAGGGGTTGAGGATTTTCAAGGACCCTTTCGTGGATGTCATTCACCCCCCTGAAAAATCCTAAGGTCATTGGACCCCGGGGAAATGGCTCAAAAACCCAGAAATAGGCTGCTATTTTTCTGAGAAACAAAAAGTTGGCTTTTCAAACGTACCAAAACAGAAAAATCCCCAAATTGTCCTCAGTCCCCACAGTGACCCATGGATGGTCCCCCAACCCCTAAAAAGACTCCAACACAAAGTCTCAACCACTTGACACATTAGTGGAACCAAAAAGACTTAATTCATGTAGAACGCCTGATCTTTCATTCTGTGAAAGATCAGGCGTATATGCATTTCAGGTGTACCCTGATTATTTCAAACATACCTGGTCAAAGAGGCTTCAAACTGTGTCCCCAAGTGTCTAGACACTCACAGTAGTCCATAAACCCATAAAAATATAAAAATATACATTCTATGTAAATTTCAGAATCTAGAATTAACTCCAAAAGTCAAGTGGGGCCCATCCAAGGCAGTACGCCTAAAATTTCACTTTATGAAATATCAGGTGTACCAAAGATCAGGCGTACACATAGAATTCAAGTGTATTAATTGGAAAATTCTAATTTTACCCTTTCTAACAAGTTAGAAGGTGGGAATGAAATTCCACTTCTCCAAACCCTTCTTCCAAACTCCAAAACCCTTATCTAATTTTTGAACATAGACTAAGTCCAATATTTAAGAGTCTAGCACTTGAATTTTACCTGGGAGACAACGTTGGTGTCATGGCTGCTACGTCAGTGTGACCCGGTTGAGTAACCAGACCCAATCATTGTCTTTCAATCATTCCTGACTTCTTTAAGTCTCCACCTTACCCTAGGGTTATGTCGTACTGGTTCACGACCCAAAGACCCTAGGACTCTGCTTCAGCCCAGTTAGGTCTCTAAAACACTCAAATTGGTACAACATAGTTTTGAACCCTTTTCACTAACATGTTTCAATAGCGGAGAGTACTTTGTAAGTATATAAAAACCTTAAAATTAATCTACCCTGAACTAGTTTCACTATTAGACGTACTTGACTACTGAGACTTACAAACCATCAGAACTACAAGCAGTTTGATCCCAACAAAACCTTAGGAATATTGAACGATACAAGATCGGCTATGTAGGCAGCCAGAGACTATGTTTCAAGTGCAATTGCAATGATCACACCACATGGGTGGTTTAGGCTAATAAAATAACTACATACACACATTTTTTCTTATTGGCACTTGGAAGTTGTTAGGTTATAGGAGCTACCCTAAAAAGGTGGGTAATTGGGGTACCTAACACCTTCCCCAATTGCAACTAAACAGCTTACCCAGATCCCTAAAAACCAGACCAGTCTGAGAGTCAACCCTAGGCCGGTTAGGGCCCTAAACATCTTTCTGTAGACAATTTCGGACCAAAATACCCTCACACATGTACCCCCTACAAAGTGGCATAAAATAAAGTGTAGCAAATAAAATAATATCTACTAACTAATAAAAATAAATCCTTAACATGAAAAAAAGTCTCCCAAGCCTTGGAACAACATGTGGGCCCCTTACTGGAACCAAAGCAATGGTCCAGCTTTCCTACGATGTCTCTGATAATCTGAAGGGCCCCTCTAGACTTGATGTCCTCATCACAACCTTTTTTGGCTGCTAGAAAAGCTAGAATGTATAAAATTATTGGCCCATCAAAGTAGCAAAACCATCCCCTATGTATAACATATGTTTGTTGAAAACGAAAGGGCTTTTTTCGATTCATGAGACCCCTTCAAGTTTTCAAGCTTTTGTGTTTTGAAAATTTCCTTCTTTTAAATAGTCCATGTCAATTGGGATAGTTTTCTAAAAACAATATACAAGATAAGACACTCCCCCTTATTTTGTGTTTTGAGAGAACACTTTTTACTGTGTAGCAGCAGTACAATTACATCTTGTCCATACATGACACATGCATGTGCTCGAGCACAGGCGCTTGAGGCAAGGGACAGGGTTTGCAATGGACCTTGGCCCATGATTGAATAGGGTTGAGCAAGCTGGTCTCCCGTGATTGAACAGCGTAGAGCAGGCTAGTCTCCTGTGATTGAATAGGGTCAAGTAGGCTGGTCTCTCGTGATTAAACAGGGTCGAGTAGACTGGTCTATGATTGAACAGAGTGCATGATTGAAGTACAGTCCGTGATTGACCAGGGGTGCGACTAAGGCCCGGTATCGTGATTGAATTGGAATCATGATTGAACTCAGTCGCAAATGGATCCAAAGCTTATAGACCAAGTGCTTCTTTCCCTATCGTGAACAGGAGGCCTAATTGATGTCCTCTCGAATGGTTGAGACTTATTATATAAAGGCTCAAAACGGATTGAAGTCCATAGAAGAGAAGGTAGAGAAGGGTGAATGTGAAAGGGGGAGCTCGAGAGGAAAAAAGGAAAAAGAAGAGGAGAAGAAGAAGGCCGAAGGGCCATGGGGGTTTGCCAGACCGGCGACCAATTGTGTCTCTCTCTTTCTCTCTATCCTTGGACCAAGGACCCGTTAGACACTTGGATTCACTACCCTCGTAGGAGGGAACAACTTGAATCCATTGGCTCAAATCCTTCATAAGATCAATGGTTCCTTGAAAACAAACACTTAATTAGAGGTATTAACCTTATCTTCAAGATTCGGTTTTAACATTTGATGTTCACCTTCCTAAAGAGAAAATTTACCAAAATTTTCATAAAATTTGCATAAGTTTTATTACTTGTTTTTGGGCACCTGACCATTAAGGACAATAAGTTTATATGGGAGGTATCGTGGTCTCTTTGGGGAGTGAATCTCGTTGAGAGACAGAGCTTGTTCCGTGCTTGGTTGTATCCTGGGATTAGCTTGACACACGGTCCATTGCACATAAAGTGGGAGGCTTCAACTATCCTTAATAAAAGCAATAACGACTTTTCCATGCCTCAGATCAGTTTGATAGAACTACATCTTACTTGATTCCCTTTTAAAGGGGTTTGTAGGTAGCCTGAGGACATGAAGCCCTATGGCTCAGCCCCAACCTACAGACCCTAAAATCTGCTCCATTATGTGAATGAGTTTAATGAACTCGATAACTTTTGTAGGTGATGTGACATCTCAGACTCATGCTAGTATCCAACATATGTTTTTCCATTCTTTCAAGACTGAGCATTCTATAGTCACTATAGGAAGATGGAAGTCTTGTCCTCCTCATGTCAGAGTGCAGCATATGGAAAATTAGAAAATGGCAAACAACTTCATTTTCATTGAAACCAAAGTGAAAAGGGTCTTATTCCTCATTAAAAGAAAATGAATATCTTGTGAATTAAGTTTCTCTCTCCTCCCCCACAAAAAAAAAAAGATTTTATTACTTTAGGAGGAGCCATATACAAGAAAAAACTTGAATATAGGTTTAAGAAATTGAATTCCTTATGGATCTAAACCTTATGGTTAAAGTTGGAAAAACGGTTGCATTGATTGACCTTCACATGGTTTCTAGTAGAGTGAAGAATGTAGAATGGCCATTCAAGTCCTATGTCATCAGCACATTTCTAGCATTAGAGCTGTCTATGAGCTGAGGTAACTTGGTTTGTCTTAAGCTTGAGCCTTGTTTCAAGCTTGCAGAGTTGAGCCCGAGTCTCCAATTGAGCTTGTTTAGCTAAGTGAGCCTGAGCCAAGCTTAAGCTCAATTTACTAAAAGCCCAATTCCTTAAGGGTCTAATATTTGTATATAATACATAATATAGCTTAGTATATATATATATATATATGAGCTAAGAGGTACACCATACGTCCCTCCTGTATATATTTCTCTTAACCTAAACCACCTAAATTCTTATTAAATTGTACTTAACAAAGCAAAAACTCATCCTAAAGTTACTAAAAGTTCAGAATTTCAAACCCTTTATACTCTTAAATAACCAAAATAACTAAAAAAAATTCCTTTAATCACCACATCAATGTTTGGGTGTCAACAAGTCAAGTGGAGCTTTGCTCTGCTTTGATCAGGCTCATCACAAAAGGATTAGGCTAGGGATTAGCTTGTTAAGATTGAAGCGAGCTCAGTTTAGGCTAGGTAAAATTGTTTTTCCCTATTTAATTTTATGATGATAAAATACATCTTGTTAACTCTTTCTAACAAGTGTATTGTATAAATACATAACACATGATAAACTATATATATATATATATATATATATATATATATATATATATCGTACTTGGTTAAACAAGCTCAATTGAAGGCTCTGAGCTGAAATCAAAATCCAAGGTATGTCATCTATCCTCTTGTTTTTTTACTTTGATGATTGCTCAACTGGTTTTTTCTATCTTTTTTATTTTTGTTTATCTGTTTAGATATAGGAGTAATCATAGACTAAAGTATTTTTGGTACTTGAATAAGTATTACTTCTCTTACCATTCCTTATCACTTAAAAGTTACCTCCCTCAGTACTCATCACAATGAAAAATAAGTTGTGAGCGAAACATTAGATGTTACGAAAATGGAGGGTCCCATAATCCAAACCTAATACCTCTTTTGTGCTCTTCGAAACATTATGTGGGTAAGAGGAAAAATCTAGATAGGCCTCTCCTTTTTTTTTCTATGTGGTTGGCTCGACTTGAGCTTTAGGAATTCCAATATCATAACCCCTTTATTGGTGGTGGTTTTAGTGCCACTAAGGTATGTGCAGATCTTAGTTGCTTTAGAAGTGTCAGGTCAATCCATGTCCCCTGACCTTCTTTTTCATGATCAAATCTCTTATATTAGATCTCTTTGGCTATGGTCCGTGTGGATACCTCTGCCTACCTGCTGTACTAAACCAATCGATACCAGTTATTCCTATGTAAACATATTTAAGAGCATGTCCAATTTTGTAGTTTCCCAAAATTATCCAAAATTTTTGAATGGGTTCTGGTGGCTGTCCCAAATCAGCACCTCTGTTTTCCATGAGGATCTTCGCTTGAAACTGCTAGGGAATCGGGAAATCCCTGACAACTAGAGCTCTACGGGCTATGATAAAGTCCAGAAACCTATAGATTATTTTCATTTCTGAAACTAAGTGTTGTGGTGATATGTTTTGGAGTAAATTTGTCCTTAAGAAGGGATAGAATATTAAGGCAGTCGATTTGGTTGGCCTTTCTGGGGGTATAGTTCTTATCTAGAGAAAGATATTGATGTTAAATTCTCAGAGCTTAATTCTAGATTTATTGCAACCAGAATTCACGATAAGGGTTTGAACCAGTTTTGGAGAGCCTTTTTTGTTTATGGTGAACCTCATAAAGACCTTCGTCCTGCTTTCTATGATCTTGTCATTAGTTAGGTGTCTAAGACTGTTGGCCCCATTTTGTGTATTGGGGATTGGAATTGCCTTTGGGATAGGAAGGATAAATTGGAGGGTACCCGCATTCCAAACAATTGTCTTAGAAAAGCCCATAGAATCCTTAATGATGCAAATCTTTTGGATCTAGGTCACTATGGTCCTCATTTTACCTAGATTAATAAAAAAACTAGGGCCCACCATATTAAAGAAACACTAGACCGGGCGGCGGTCAATGATGATTGGAAGGCCCTATTTCCTAATGCAAATAAAGAAAATTCGATTTTCTAGGGCTCCAATCACAGTTGTCTCATTCTGGATACTTCGCCATGGGATTACTTCCTTCCCAGACCTTTTAAATTTAAATGGGTTTGGACTAGCCATCCTAATTGTAAAGACCATATTGATTTGATTTGCTATAGTAAAGAGAATCCTAATGCCTTTACCAATCTAAAGTGCAAGCTTGACGCCTTCCTTCATTCCTTGAAAGTTTGAAACAAAATGGTCTTTGGGAATATTGAGTCTTAGATTTCGGAAGCTAAAAAGGAGTTGGAGCTTTGTCACTTCCTCCCTCCTGATGAGGATAATCTTATTTTTATTAAAAAGGAGGAGAAAATTTTAGATAACTGAATTCACAAGAATGAGATAATGTGGGCCCAAAAATCTCGAGTCAATTGGTTGAAATGGGGGGATAGGAATTCCAATTTTTTTCACCTTGCCACCATTGTTAGAAGGGCCAGGAACAAAATTGTGACCATTAAAAGACCGGATGGGACATGGGTTAAGGGCCATACAAATATTCAAAATACGGTTAGGGATTACTTTTCCACTCTCTTCAAGTCTAATGACTCCGATACTTCCCAAATTTAGGAGATTACGGATAAATTGTATTTGTTCCTTTCAGATGATGCAAATTCCTTTATGGATAGAGATTTTAGCTACTAGGAGATAAAAATGGCAGTGTTCCAAATAGGGAAGCTTAAAACTCCTGGTCCAGATGGCTTTCCAGTTGGTTTTTTCCAAGAATACTGGGAAATTGTTGGGGAGGATGTTGTTAAAGCTGTCATGGATTTTTTAAAATCAAAATGCCTCCATCACTTCTATTAATAGCACTTTTGTAGCCCTTATCCCAAAAATTAAAAGCCCTGAATCTATGACCGACTTTAGACCTATTAGTCTGTGCAATGCCTTCTATAAAATTATTTCTAAGTCAATGGCTAATAGAATGAAGGATGTCTTTCCTGAGATCATCTCTCCCCACCAAAATGCTTTCATTAAGGGGCAATAAATATCGGACAACATCATCATTGCCCATGAAGTCCTTCATTATCTTAAAAATGGTAAGTCTAACAACCATCACATGGCCATCAAACTTGATATGAGTAGGGCTTATGATAGGGTTGAATAGGATATGATCATTGCCATGATGGAAAAAGTGGGTTTTAATCAGAAATGGAGAAGGTGGATCAAAGATTGCATTTCCTCAGTCTGATATAGAGCCCTGATGAATGGATCTCCGGGTAATGAGTTAATACCCTCTAGAGGGATAGACAAGGTGACCCTCTTTCTCCTTTTCTCTTCATTCTTTGTGCTGAAGGTCTGTCTACGACTCTGTTAGACCTTGAGTCTTCCCACAGGATCTTGGGAATCAAGATTAATATATCCAACCCTTTTATCTTCCATCTCCTCTTTGCTAATGATTGCTACATCTTCTCTAGAGTTAGTCGTAAAGAGATAGAGGAGATCCGTGATTGCCTCATAAATTTTAGTGCGGCTTCGGGTCAAGCCATTAATCATGATAAATCTGAGATTATCTTTAGTAGAAATACCCTTAGACAATTCAAGAGGATCATCTTGGGTATTCTTAATATCAAGCAATCTACCTCTCTTGGATTTTATTTAGGGCTTCCTTCTGTAATTGGGAGAGATAAGATTGTCCTCTTCTCTTACATTGAAGATAGAGCCCGTCAAAGAATCCAAGGTTGGAAAGGAAAATTTCTATCTCCTACAGGTAAGGAAATTCTCATTAAATCTATGGTGGCGGCTCTTCCTTCTTATGCTATGTCCTGCTTTCTTATCCCAAAGACCACTTGTAAGGCTATAAAATCCATCAAATGGAGATTTTGGTGGGGTAATGGGGAACATGACAAAAAAAATTAATTAGGTAGCTTGGGACACAAAGTAGAAAAGTAAAATGGATGGTGGTATGAGTTTTCGTGATCTTCATACTTTTAATCTCTCCTTACTTGCTAAACAGACTTGGAGGATTCTCTAAAATCCTAATAGCCTATAGGTATCTCTCCTGAAATATCTCTATTTCCCTAGGGGCTCTTTCCTTATTACAAAATGTAACTCTAACTCTTCCTGGGCGTGGAAAAGATTTATGAAAGGCAGCGATTTCATAGCTAAAGGTCTTTGCTGGAGAGTGGGTAACGGTCAAGATATTGATATTTGGAAAGATCCCTGGGTTCCTAATGTTGAGGACTTTAAACTTGTCCATATTTCTCAAGATCCTCTTTTAATCCATAAGGTCTTTCAATTTATTGACACAATCTCTAGAGAGTGGATGTTAGACGACATTAATCGTATAATTTCTTCAGACCAAGCTGAGAGTATCCTTCATATCCCCCTCCCTATATCCTCCTTTTGTGATAAATTGATTTGAAAATCGGATAAAAAATGTATCTTCTCGGTTAAATCTGCCTACTTCCTTCATATGAATGGAATCCCTCTACCTTCTCATGATCCCCCTCAACCTCCCCCCCATCCTTCCCATGGTCTTCTATCCAGTCCCTTAAAGTTCCCCTAAAGGTAAAACACTTTCTCTGGCATGCTTGTAAAGAGGCTATCGCTGTTTAAGCTAACTTAACATCCAAAAATATCTTTGTCTCGGATCTCTACCCATTATGCAATGAGGCAAAAGAGACTACCATGCATTGCTTGGTAAAGTGTAGATGTATAGCTCTGGTTTGGTTTGTCTCTCCCCTATCTTTAAGAATCTCTTTGGATAATATTGATGTTTTCTCTAACTGGATTAGGTATTGGTACAATTTGAATGGCTTTTCTACATTTGAACGAGATATTAATCTTAGTACTATTGTCATCTTTTCTTGGAACATTTGGAAAGCCCGTAATAGAGTTGTCTTTGATAAAAATGTCTTTTAATATGTTTAACACTTTTATTACTACTTTCAGGATGCTCCATGAAGCCCGTACTACTCCTGATCTCTTTTTGTTGCCGGATGTGAAGATTGCAAAGCTTATTTGGGAGCCCTCAGTGATGGAGTACGTGAAGATTAATTTTGATGGTTCCTTCTTTTCATCCTCTTTAACTGGTGGAGTAGGTGTGGTTATTAGAGACTGGAGGAGATCCTTTTTGTTTGCTACTTTCGATGAATGTTCTTCTGACTCCTTTCTTTCAGTAGAATGTTGGGTCACTCATTTGGCCCTAGCTTCTACCCTTGAGTTGGGTTATTGGTGTGTGGTCCTGGAGGGTGACTCTCTTGAAGTCATATCCCTTCTCTTGGACCCTAATGGTGAGACCCCTTGGCATGTCAGTGTCTCATCCATGATTGTTTCTATTTTAGTCGTTCTTTTGATCGTTTTAGTGTTTCTCATGTAAAATGATGTGCTAACTCTATAGCTAATCGCTTAGCTAAGTATGAAGCTATATCTAACGTTTTGGAGTCATGGTCCTCTTCCCCCCATCTTGGTTGGGAACAAATTTGGATTGTGATGTAGTTGCTTTTCGGCAGCCAAATTCTCTTTAATATATTCTATAATGTGTGTTTTATATATATAAAAAAAAAAGCTGAGCTCTTAGCTCCATTCATTGACAATCCTACTCAATGCAAATATAAGTAATAAAACAAGTCAAAATCAACACCGACACACGAAATTAATCCAAAATCCTTCTAACTAAAAACATGCACTTAAGCGGGGAACATGAGAAGTCATCATTTGACAAGACATCATTGCTGTCAGTTAAAGCTCTTCCTTTTTGAAAGTCGCTCTTTGACATTAAAAGCGACCGTATTATTCCTCCTTTGTTGAGAACAAAGTCAAAGATGAGTTCACACCGACACATAGTGCCGCGATATCTCACCCATAGTTAAGACCCTTGCACGAGTGGTTGTGGCATCCCCTCTCAAGGAAAGGTCTTAAGAAGAGGTCACAAGTTCAATCCTATCCAGCAGCATTCAGCAGTATGCACTGTTTTTTTTTTCCTCTATGGCTTTGAAGATAACAATCATGAAAATGTTAAAGACATAGCTACAAAGAAGCAATCTGCCTAGCCAGCCCTAAAGCTGAGCTGCGACTTCTGCATCTGAAGGATTTAGGATTAAATGGTGAACACTTCAGGGTCCACAGTCATTTCTTTTCATCAGCTAGGGCAGTCTTCCCAAACCC
>JAOXJP010232362.1:0-24506 GCA_025762735.1 Platanus orientalis | reverse complement strand
TGAAATTATCAATTTTCCTCATGTGTTGAGATCAGCAAGTGAGGTGACCCATGTTGTGGCCAAGTGCATTGTCCACACTTTATGAGTGGCTAAGATTTGATCTCTTAATCCCCATGGAAAAGTTAGAACATTTACATCCAATTATGCATATTTTCTCTATTTAGTCCTTAAAGAAGGTTATATTTTCTTTTTTAGATAACCTTTTGCAAAAAGACATACATCCCCCTCTTTATATCTTAAAGAGCAACTTGTTTAAATATTATTTTTAAATGACAACTTTTAGAAACATTGACCAGTCTTGATGTTTTTTAAATAAAAGAAAAATAAAAAATAGTTTTAAGAAATGCTAATGTCTAGTGACTATAGCAATCTGTATACTTTGTTCTAAAATACATAATCGGAGGTAAGACACTTTTTAGTGAATTTCACCCTTTTAACTCCCTACTTCAGAGAAAAACTATTTTAAAGAATCGGATATGAATGCTCTTAGGAATGGAGAGAGAGAGAGAGAGAGGGAGGGGTATGACCAGATTAGGTTCTCTCTAAAATAGACCTAGATTCCATGGATGATGTAGAAATAAGGAATTGTTGTAAGGAAAACCTAGATTTGGGATCATTTGAAATAAAAGAGAAAATAATGCAAACGACACTCACACAAAGAACAATGGGCTGGCACGAAAATTGAGAAACCCCCAAAACTTTATTCTCCACGGATTGGATCTATTGGGTCAATAATACATGTCAAAAATCTTGGCAGCTTCGCCCATAAAGAGGTCATATACGGGTTCAGATTGTCATCGAGATTACATCTCAGTTTGAATTATTATTACAAATAAATGTTCTGTCCACGATTTGGTGTCCAGGACATGTCATATGGGATAAAAAGGGTGGGAGTAACATATTTTATTCCATTTGATGTCCCCTGGTGTCCTCCTGGACACCATCTGGACTGAAGAAAGGTTTTTGTCCTCTACCAACAATAGAGAGAGAGAGAGAGAGAGAGAGAGAGAGAGAGAGAGAGAGAGATTTTAATGACCAACACGACTAAAACAGAACAGAAAATACCATTTCATAATCCAAAATGCAAATATAACATTTATTTAAACTTCATTCCACAAACTTCTCCCTTTTTAGGAACGAAGAATACTACTTTATCCAAAAACTGCAAATACATCATTTATTCGAACCATACTCTCTTTATTCCAAAACTTCTTTATAAGCACACAAACACCCATCATCCAATAATCTAAAACCCCGCTGCTGCTTGTGGCGGTGGCGGTGACCTTATTCTTTTAGGCACGTACGTACTTCTGTGCCCAAACATGTTTCCTATTTATCTCATACTTCTTCTTTTCTGTGTTATCCAGTATCAAACTGATAGTTGAAAAGGAGCGAAACACCACCCTCGCAAATAGTGGTTGCACATTCGCCGGTACCTCCTGCATATAAATTGCCTCAACGCAGTCCCCATAGGTCCTGCACAAAGGAACACAATTTTAATAATCCATTCTCTCATCAAATAAATTTTCAATAACGAAGTTACAAATGAACCATCTTACATGGTAAAGTAGTCTAGAAGTTCCCCCTTTGATATAGGGTAACCTTTAGAAAAGGTCATGAATATTGTCCTTTCTTCTTTTGGGACTTCCTCCTCACTAGGTTTTTCTGGTTGAGCCCTCACTGTAGAACCTGAAGCTCCCAATGGGTCCTCAGCCCTTCTACCCACAAGAATTTGTGGCTGAAATCCTGGACCACGGGGCAACATTTGTTGGTGCACACCAAATCTTGGCCCATAGAATGGCAGTTGGAACCCAGGATAAAACATTGGCCGGAACAAGGTCGTCCCTGACACCATCATCATCTGCTTCCCCCTAGGATCATGAGTAGTACTACTGCTACCTTCTCCATGAGGCACCACCATAGGCTGCCCTGCATTTGCCTGTGCTTGTTCTACAATGTCATCGAAGCCTCTGTCACAAACAGTCGTCACAAATTTCCTAACTCCATTAGTTGCATTGACCCTGTTCTCATAAAGAAGTTGGTGGTTAATGTCTCGTTCTGCAAGAACCAAAGTGAGAGGCATTCCGCTATAAGGAAAGGTGGAGGGACATTATTATTTGAAATGAAAATTAGGGTAGAAGCAGCCTCGTCTGCCAGGGCATTCACTACAATGTCCGGTAGTGAGAACATTTGGTTCATGATATTTGGATAGCCCACATCTTCCATCAATAACCATAAACCAATGATTTGCTTTGACTCGTGGATGTCGCGACCCAAGTTTAGCACTAGTCTGCTAAAGACTTCGCTGTCGATGGAGTACTGAAAAGATTTGAATTCTTCAGGTGTGACAAAAGGAGCCATTGATGGAGTTGGGCTTGTGAATTAAGGTGGAAGGTTGGTTTGCCCAAGAGAGTTGCAGCAAGGTTGAAGGACCGAAAGTGGTGAGGAGTTTGATGGATGGATGTGCATTTTATAGAGATGGTCGGGTCTGATTCATGGCTTTTGGAACGTGGTTTTTGGGGGCGAGGCACCCCTATGTGAAGAAAAGACATGAATCAAGAGAGAGTTTGCATGGGACGCCTCTTTTTTTTTTTTTTTTTTGCATGGAGACGACTAGGCAGTAGGCATCCTTTGGTGGGAAGGAAGTATGAATGGAGAGTTTCAACTTTCAACGTTAGGTTAGGTTTTTGGGACGCAACCGTTCCCTGGGCATGCCATCCCCTTGACGTTTGACCATATTACTGGTGCTTTCTTGAACCTTGTGCCCACTCCATTCCCGCCACCTCTACAAGAAGGGATCGGTTTATGGACGCTTCCCTTAACAAACGCTCATCACTGTTTCTTGTCAGGGGCTGACACATCAGCGTTGAAAAGTGATTTTCACCTTTTTGGGGGGTGCATATTTACTTTTCGGCACTGATGTGCCCGCTGCCTGATAAGGAGCAGTGGTTAGCATTCGTTAAGGTGAGCATTTTTTATCCATTCACCTACAAAAGAAACACTAAAAGGTTCTCCACCCTAAGATTCCTCCATGATTCTGCGAGGATCGTGGTTTAGGGTTTCTTTTCGGTGGTTTGAATGAAGAGAAAAATAGCGGAGAGATCAAGAAGTGTCCTTTGTGATAGAAAAACAACCTGTAGTTAAACTTTATCATCCTGTTTATCCTACCAAATTGGCTGAGAAACATCAGAAGCCAAGGTTACAGGGTGCGGATAAATTTGAAGAGTTAGATGAAGCGTTTGCAGATATGGAAACCAACAAAATACTATTCACTGTGCAAAAGGATGATGCACTAAGTTTAAAAAGCCTCTGTGTAAAGGTGGCTATGGAGTCTCTGGTGGAGCCAAATTATGAGTGTTTACTTGAAATTGCGGATTCTCTGGGAGCGGATGATCTGAGGTAATCGTTGAGATTGTCTATGATATTTTGTGTTGAAATATACTTCCTTGCATCAAAGAGGTGTGGCATTGAGTATCCATACTTCTGAGCCATCTTAAAGAATTTTTCTATGAGCAAGGATTAAACATGGTGAGATAGTCTAAATTAGTAAGCCTATATCCAGAATATGTTCAGCAATTTGTTTTATTGACGGGTTACTTGGGTTAGGATTGAGGAGAGGAAGCCATCACCGCTTGTATCATATTCATGTGGCAGAATGCTAGAATGTAGACTATCACCATGGATTTAAATAAAATAATATAAACAAAAATAAAATACAATATTGTTTTTGGGATCATTTTCCAGTCAATTCTTGAGACGTTTTTACTCATTTCTCCAGAGACTTTTACTCATTTTCCTAATTAGTTTTCACTTGTTTCATCACACTTCCAATGTTTGGAAAGCATGTCTCCCACATTTAGAAAATGCACTTCCCACTATTTGGAGAACATAATGAAATTAATTTCACAGGAAGTGAACGCTTCCTACCTTATACTAAACTTCCTTGCAACTATAGTTTTTTTTTTATTTTACGTTATACTACTTTTCGCATCAACTTTTCATTTTTTAGCTGATGCAAAAAGCTTTCTTTCTCGCAGCAAAATCCCCACACTGACTTCATTACTATTTTTTATTAACGAACTTCACAAATGGCTTCATTTTTTTTCCGCATAAGTTTGTACGTTCAAATGCTATACAAAACCAAATTTAAACCATTTCATTCCAAATAATTTAAAAAAACAGCCCAAGTATTTCGTATTTCACCATAATACTGAACTACACGAAACCATATGTTTAATCCAGATTTTATATCATAGCTGCACAGTTTGGCAAGATGGCCACAGAATAGTAAACCACAAAGATATAAACCTTGCAAAATAAAAAATAAAAAAGTCATTCAGATTAAAGAACCAGAAAGATACAATATGAGGAGGCCTCCTCATTAGGACATTTACATCATTATTAGGGGCCAAAGAAAGCTGAGAAATTTATTACACTCAGTGATCCTCTGTGATCCCACCTGACTGTGGCAACAACACTATAATTTTAAGAGAAACTTCAAACAGCAAAAACTGCTTGGTGAGACCCACCAGACGCTTATCATTCTTAACTCTAGAAAGCAACAGAAAATACAGTTATTGAATGGATCAGTTAAACAGTAGTTTGTTTCCATGAAAGACAAGCAATATTTGCTTATATGAAAGGGAACTAGAAGGGGAAATTTTACAAAAAAAATATTATACAAGTCAGAAAGTTCTCAGTAGTTCAACATTGTAGAAGATCACTGTTCTGGTTTGTAGCAACAGCTACTGCTCCACCTCCTACAGTTATGGCATTGACATCGTCTGATGATAGAACCTTCCTCTGTACCCAAAAAAGAAAAATTTGTCCATATGTCAAGGTTATAGAAGAATCGTGGACAGGCTTCCTATGTTCTAGGATACAAACAAAAGATGAGCATAGACAAGAAGTTTTTATCACAGAATCTTGGATGTTTAATGAAATATAGAATTGGGAGCCTCTAGCATGGATACTATAAAATTTAGAGGGGGGAGAAAAAACACTGCAGCTCCTCACAAGAAAATGAGGTTGTGTTTGAAAATCTTGTAAAAATACTAGAGGTACCTGCAAACAGATAATCAGATCTTCTTTTTTTTTTTTTCTCTCATTTTTTTTTCCTCGGGTGCTCTCAATTACAACAGATGATAACGAGCGCCACGCATGTATGTTGCTGTTTGTTGTTATAATTATTATCTTTATTGATGAATATTGGGCAAATGTTATTTGTCTAAATATCCTATTATAAATGTATGGGGTACTTTAAGACTTTGTCCCAGTCCTTCACAGTGTAATGAATAGTTCCAATCAATGAACTGTCTGCCCATATATGGTATATGGGTATAAAGAACATCACCCCAATTCATCCTATATCGAACCTATTTTATTCTTCAAACTAATTATAGCCATGTTTTATAAAAAGAACACTGGGCAATCAAGAAACAACATGTCCATATGATCAGTGCAGTCGAAATGAGGATGTTAAGATGGATGAGTCCAATACAAGAATTTACTGATGGCAAGATGTGGGAAAGATAACTAATATGATTTGGTCATGTGCAACAAAGACAAATGACCACACCAGTAACAACGAGTTTTTGGGTGAAAGTTGAATACTACACCAGTGAGACAAAATTATTTGGTGTAAGTAAAAGACTCTAGAAGGAGAAGGGTAAGACCAAAAATGACACGGACAGAGAGTGAAAAAATATTTCAACGACTTACGTGATAATAGAGATATGGCACTGCATAGAAAGGAATGGCCAAACAAGATTCATGGTTGACCCTAAACAGTTTGCTTAAGCATTCCTTAGTTGATTGATTGAATAAAGAATAGACTAACCACTTGTTGATTTAAATAACATATTACTTGTTTAATTTGTCATGCATCTACGTCATCCTGATTGCTCAAAAGATTATCATAACAATTTAAAAAAAAAATCATAAAGAACACATAAATTACAGTTGATTTATGAAGATTATAACTTGATCTTTAAACAATGAGTTTAATAGATTTTGATTTTATTAAATTTCATAAGAGACTAAATAACTAAGCTTTTTATTTGATTAACTTCTTTGTGTTAAATATTTTTTATTATGCATTTACATCTTCTAATATATGTAAATAGATCATTACCTAGCAAAAACTTCTTGTAGTAGATCTGGCTAGATCACACGAACCATCCTACAAGAAAAAACACCGCCCTGTGATAATTCAGTCTTCTAAATTTTCTTCAGCTTGGTTAATTTGATTGTGTGCTTTGATCTAAAGCAAGATACATTTACATGTGTCCTCACCCAGGAACTAACCATTACAAATCCATTAAAACATTCCCTGCAATTAGTCTCAAATGCAAATCCCCATAACCTTCCTTGCTACAGCTAGACACTCGTATCCATCTAACATATGCTCCCATTACACAGTTATACAGTTAAGTATTACTCAAAATGCTTTTTATGCTCTGCGGAAAAGAATTAGAAACTAAAAAACTATAATATATATAATAAGAGAAACAGGGTAGAGAAAACTACATGACTTTCTAACAATCACATTATTAAGAAATTAAAGGGGATCCAGTTGTTACAATGCTACATATCCTCTGATTCTTCAAATGAATTCCAAATATCAACAAAATGAGAGAACTATTTTAGAACTCAAAGGTACAGTTTTTTTTTTTTTTTTTCCCTCCCCTTAGAATCAGGTCAACACTCTTTCAAGCATGCATAACCTAGGGAAGAGCTGGTTGTTTCTCACTTACAGTTTGCGGACAATACCATGATATTTTGTGACAACTCCCAAAGGCAGATTAGACTTCTCAAGTGCGTCTTTAGATGTTTTGAGGTAGTCTCTGGCCTTCGCCTTAACCTGGGGAAGAGCTACCTTATTGCAATTGGGGAGGTCCCAAATTTGGACATGCTTATGGCGGATTTGGAATGCAGATCAAGTTTCCTCCCTTCTATTTACTTGGGCCTTCCTTTGGGGTCTAAGTACAAGCAGAAAGAGGTGTGGCATCCGGTGATTGACAAGATGAAAAACCGTCTTATTAGGTGGAAGGCCCGCTATTTGTCAAAAGGTGGAAGGCTTGCATTGATAAAGGTGACCTTGGCGAGTATCCCCATCCACCACTTATCTCTTTTGGTCATCCTGAGGTCCATTTTCCGTGTGTGAGAGAAATTGCAAAGAGACTTCTTATGGCGTGGGGGTGAGGAGGATTAGGGCATGCATCTAGTGGCTTGGGAAAGGATGTGTACTCCCAAGAATTGTGGGGTGGGGGGGCAGAATTGCAAAGTGTTGAGGCCATGAATAAAGTTCTTTTACGTAAATGGATGTGGATATTTGGGCAAGAGGATGGCAGTATGTGGTAGGTGATGGCTGCAAAGTTTGATATGGAGGATGGTTGGGATGTCTTGTTGAATTGGGGTCCCTTCGGTCACAGCCCGTGGAAGGGAATAATACAATATTTGCAGCTATTTAAAAGAGGTCTAGCTTTTGGGGTAAGGGATGGGTGTCGTGTTAGGTTCTGGGAGGATGTTTGGTGTGAGGAGAGACCTCTCAAGCTAGACTTTCCGAATGTCTTTGGGCTGGTGGTGGACCCCTCGACAATAGTCGCTTCCAATTTCTCAAACCTGGAAGGCAGGTGTGGTCGCCGGTTTGAGGCGGGACTTATTTGATTGGGAGATTGCACAGGTGACTCAATTTTTGGATCATTTGCAGGGGTCACATATCGACATGGATCGAGAGGACCACAGGATTTGGAAGGCTGGTGTGGGAGGCCAATTCTCGGTATCATCATGTTATGGGCATGTGTCCGATATCAGGGCAGAACTTGGTCCTTGAGAGCTATTTGGTATAAAGGGATCCCTCTTAAGGTCCAATTTTTTATGTGGACGGCGGTATTGGAGAAGATTTCAACTATGAACTCTCTTTGGAGAAAAGGTTTCTATTTGCCTAGTATCTGCCTCCTTCGCTATGGTCAGAATAAATCAGTCTCTCATCTCCTTATCCATTGCCCTTCCTCTTGGGAGATTTGGTGTGGTCTGGCCCAAGAATTTGGGGCAACTTTTATTGCTTCCTCAAACCTCATGGGCTTGGTGGGAGGTTGGTCAAACCCGACACTAAGTTGCTTTGGTAAGTGGATTTGGAGGTTAGCGCTTGCAGCAGTGTGCTGGACAATCTGGTTAGAGAGGAATAACCGGGTTTTTGAAGGCCATATGGAGCCTGCTTGGCAAGTTTATAGGAAAGCTAAAAACCTTATAATGTTTTGGGCTCATAGATGCAAGGGGTATGAAAGTTCGCCAGAAGGGGCCTTAGTGAGGAACTAGGCTAGCACAATTGGGGCGCATGATCTTTGAGAGGTGTTTTTTTTTTTTTTTTTTTTCCGCTTGTTGTGGGGTTTGGCCCCTTGTTTTCCTGTTTCCTTTTTGGGGATTTCTCATCCCCAGCCTCTGTTTTTTTCCTCTTTCAATAAATTTTCTCTTTTATCAAAAAAAAAAACCAAGCAACATTTTACACCACATAAACAATTAATAAAAGAAGCAGAGAATTTAGAAATAGAAAGAGTATCGTGGAGATCAACAACTGTGTGTGTGTGTGTGTGAGTGAGAGAGAGAGAGAGAGAGAGAGAGAGAGAGAGACAACAAACATCAATGCGGTGCAACCATTAGCATCATGGGAGGTCATGAGATTTTCCCTTTCTAAATAATTGTAGAATTCATGTTTCATGCAGAGGACGAGGCCATGAGTTACTAATGGTAAATTAAACTCTCCAACTGGTGCTTACAATTTCGTTTCTCTTTTAGATACAAAGAATGAAGATTGCCATCTAATATATAGTTGGCTTTGAAACTTTTTGCTATCCTATTTGAATTTCATTTTCAAGATTTCAGCTTTTTTAATGTCAACCCGTTTTCATCTGAGGGAATACTCACATCAAGATGGGAGGATAGATTATACTTGGTACCTATCTAGGCATGCGGATACGGAACCTAATATTTGATGGGTCCCACCAAGGGGGAGCACGTTCCAATAATCAAATGTTTTACAATTAAAGCAACCGCATGTTTCTTTCGCAGGACTTAAAATGTAGAAGACATATTCTGGTTGTAACAAAAAAAATTGTTACATAAGAATAAAATAAAGTATAATGTAGAACTTGGAAGAAAATGAAAATATAACAACAAACTAGCACACTGAACTCGACAACGCATGGTTTCCCTATGGCATTGACTGGATATTGAGAAAAAGGACGTACCCTTCATCAAAGGGATCTGTGTTACAATGTCATGGTACTTGGTGGCAGGCCGCTAATATGCCATCGGCCCTCGTACTATTCTTTTATCGTGACATTTCTTTTGAATCTTATCATAAGCACATTTTTATTATCATGTTTGTACTGATATAGTTTTCTAGCAGTATTTACAGAGTTTTGTCTGTGTAACACACATCCAATTCAGAAACAAGCAACCTGGGAACTATGTCTTAGGTGCTTTATCAACAGATTTCTGCTCACACATTGATAAATCCGCATCCCATTTTGATATATTAATGTTCCTTCAATGAATTTGTGTCTCTCAAGCTCACTGATGGACAAAACTAAGGAATCTATCAGCATACCCTAAGACTCATGAATTGGCATCCAGATGGTAAGAATTTTTTTTCCCCTAAATTTTGGAGGCCCTTGATTCTATAGTCCTGAGAATTTCACAAATCTGGGTCAACAGATATGCAACTTACAACCTTCCCCCCGTGCCCCCCTACTGTGATATGTGACTACAAGAAGTGATAAGGACATGTAGAAGAAATTATTTTGGGATGCCATTTATTAATCTATGACGGTAGAATTAGTACTTGTTAATGTAAGAGAGGGGTAACACTTCCACTACTTTCTATTTATTTAAACAAAACTAACCTTGCCACCTCTCAGTTTCTAGCATTCTCACTTTATCTCTAAGGGGCAGTTATTCTTATGGTATAGTACGTAATATGGACTTGTGGAGCCTTGAAGAAGTCCTTAAGCACATTAATTACACATACAACTGACATGTTGAAGATCAGAATCTAAACACTTAATAGGTCCCACCAAAGAGATCTACGTGACTAAAATTAATTATGATTGGATGATCACTTTCATATATTTTCATTGCATTCATTTGGACAGTGAAAATGTTAAAGAATCTACAAATCAGAGTTAAAATCCATCATCTGCCAGACGTCAACCATAAAAGTTGATAATGATTCGACTAACCAGTTCAAAACAGTGATGTCAGCATGACATCACTAACATAATTAATTTAAACTTAAGAGTATAAAATGAGGTTCCACATACAAAATCATTTTATTGGAATATTATTAATTAATAATATTGTACAAGGGAAACTGTATTGATTGTAGAGCTTTAATATATCTTATTAATCCAAAAGATAAAAGGTTCCAATCCAATGCAGTCCAAGCTTTCAACCTACGGGTAAGGAAGACAACATGGGCTGTCGTCTTTAGGTAGATTATAGTCACTTCATCACAAGCCTTTGGATTGAAACCTTTCATTAAAATCCCTTTAATCCCCCCTCAAATGGAGGGAAAAAAACCTAGACCTTGAAATGGGTGAGTCATTACAATCCTCTTGAGCCTTCCAAGTGCTTCACTAAGATCTCTCTCTCTCTCTCTCTCTCTCTGTATTAGGTTCAAATACTACACAATGAAGTTGAATATTTAGGTTAGTTTTTTAAAATAGAAATAGTAATTCAAGTCTAACCAACTTAGCCCAACCCAACCCATCTAACCTAACTGAGTTGCGGCACTATTAGGATAAATTCAGTTTGGGCTCTAGTTGGAGGATGGGTTGGGTTGGGCTCGGGCTGAGGGGTTCTATATTTTGACTTTGGATAGGTTTGACATCAACATGACCCAAGCATCCCAAATTGCAGCCTTAGTAGGGACCTATTGAACATTGGATCCAGATCCCCTCTATGCTACTTTTGTCTACAAATTGCGCCTAGGGACCTTGTAAGGTTCCTCAAGTCCCACATTTTGGATTTCCTCACAAATGTAAAAGCCATAAAGTAGGAATGCTAGAAACCGAGAATGTGGGGAGACTATTTTTCCCAAATAAACAAAGAAAGTAGTAGGGGGGTGGAAGAAGCACTAGAAGAAGAAGAAGAAGAAGAAGATGTGTGGATATAGCACCCCTTATAATAAATAAATGCATTAAGAAGAACAAAAGGGTAAAAACTAACAAGTGGATATAGAGCAAGTAACTATTTTTCCCTTCTGATAGGTGAACTGGTATGAGCTAACAATATACTGGTTGTAGGTACATAACATCAAGACATCAATTAATAAAGCTAAAAGGTTGATCCCAAGGCAGACCACAATTTATTACTGAACTACAAATTTAATTATTATACATGCATAAACAACTTGTGAAGAAGAATTTTAAGCAAGTTCTAAGATAATGCATTGGTATGCAAACTTTCAAAATAAAATAACACAGAAATTGTCTGCCTACCAGATAAAACCAGTAATACATGTGTACTTCTACTAAATTATAACCAGAAGAATGTGTGCTGTAGAATCAACCTTTTTGACCTGAATGCTAAGCAGCATTACAATATAATGGATTTTAAACATCAACCATATTTTGAGACCTAAACAAGAGCTGATGGTTGAACCATTCGGACTATAGCTCCGGCCTCTTACTGGGTCAGGTGAACCATCAGCCCAGTGCAGAGCCGAAGGCTGGTCAAGAATGAAAAAAATTCAAACCAGGGCCTTAAACCATTGAAATGTTCAAAATAGACAGTTCGAGGTCAAACTGCTCAGGCAAGCAAAATAAGATGATTTAGTACTTTAGTGCCATTGGCGGTTCTGCAAATAAAAATTTAAAAACAAATATCCAGCCAGTTTGACCAGAAGTTTTCACCAAAAACACTTGCAAAAAAGTAATGGGATATCCCTTCACCTTTTATAGGCAACATTGCTCTTGTTTTTGCTCATTTAGGGACTCATTTTTAATGGTGAAGAAGAAGAGGGTTAGGATTTGGAGTGAAGATAAAATGAAAAAGAAAGGATTAAGTGCAACCAAATTCATTTAAGGTGAGTTAGTTCCCACTTTAGGAAGGTGGTGTCTACAGCATAGCTTTTTCAGGAGGCTGGATTTGGTAGGACTGACATAAGAGTAGACACATCAGCACCAAAAAGTGATTTACACTTTTTGGGGGATGTTTTTTCACTTTTGGGAGCTGATGTCTCAGCCCTTATGTCAGTCCTATCTTAGGTGACATAAGTCAGTCCCACCAAATCCTTAAGGCCTTTTCAGGGGTAAGAAGTATTTTATCAGCAATAAGAATAGGACTATTAATATAATTTCATCATTGTTCCCCTTTTCTTTCTTCATTGGACATTTAGATTATGTTCCACCTAGTTATAATCTTGATTGTGAATTTGACCTTTGACAAAAAATAAATATATGTTCTTAAACTGCTACAATTTCTCCTATTTTTCTACAATTTCTTTCTGTTTTTGTAATTTCTAATAATAATTTATGAATGCTGTATGGCTGACTTCACAGGTTAGAGGGATTAAGCCAAATCATCAAATTCGATTGACCCATCCCTTTAAAGTGTTAACGATGATACAACTTCAGAAGATTTGAAGCTTGGATACATAATTAAAGCAGTCACAACGAACAGATTAAACTCATACACACGCATTATCAGAAAACAATTGAGGAAATGAATACTTACAATCATTTCAAAATCAGGGCTAGACAAATTGACGGTCAGGTTTCTCATCAACAACAAGACCTGCACCAATGCAAACAAATTAGTGGGAACAATCGAAATAACAATTAAATGTAGTTGTAAACAGAAATCATGTGATGATTTGACGAGATCAGAATATACTTTAAAAAAAGTTTAAACCAGGAACTATTAAATAATTTTACTGATTTGTAGCATTTTCTTAAGTACATTCTGTTCTCATTAATAGTTTCATCTAGATAAAATAAGGATAGCCGAATATACTTGAATAAATATTACAAAACAGTAAAACATGCATTCTTCTTAGAGTATTTATCAAGTGGCTGCATAACTCCATGTACTATAAAATTGTGTGTTGACACATGCATATTGAATGCACAATGAAGTTGCATTAGCCTTAACATACATCTCCGTACTTAAATCCTGGGATTTCCCTCCATATATGGTAAAATCAATCTTTTGCCCAGAATATACTGATAATATTGTTCAGACAAATCTACTCAACTCAACAATGTGTTATCCCTGCTTTGCAGCTATCATTGATATACAATTTATCAAAAATTTTTAGTGGACAATGAAAAATTTTATTGCAAAGCAACAATCAATAAGTACAGTATATACCAGCAGAAAACACAGCTATAAGCAACAATCAGGAACAGGATGCCCTTTAAATATGAATATACATTGTAATTTGATGTGTATGAAAATATACAATTTATCTTATTTTGATGTATATGAAAATACATTGTATTCATTAATACATATTTTTCCAAACCATTTGGATGCGCTGGCATGTCTAGTACTGTTCATCTGAAACATTGCATTTTTATTTGATAATGACACACATGTCCATATCTAAGTTTTGAAGGTGCAAATTCATTACACTTCCTCTATTTACAATTGCCAAAAGTGCCAATTCTTTGTCCTCCTTTTTCCCTCTTTTGAAGGCAAAAAATAAGTAAATATAGGGCCCAACCAAGTTTGAACCTGATGGGACCATTCCTGAAATTTTATCCTAGCTCTTGCCTCCAAATTACATGTTAACTACTCCACAGCCTTCGACCAAATGAAGAATGTTGTCAATGGTTACCGATAATTCTAAATAAATCTGGATGTCAGCAAATATACCTTCATGGCAATTGATAAATTTATAGAATTTGATATAACTGCTCTCCATCAAAGGCAGTTTCTACACCACGCTTGCCACAACAGCACCTCGTTGGCACTAGCCACTGAGAGAACTCACCTTCGTGGCAGTTCCGTGGCAGGGGATCGGAATTTCATTTGGACATCCTGCTGCTGCATACAGTTGTGTCCAGCTATAAGTCCCCATCTACATAGGGGTGAAACTCAGGTAGGTTGAATTGAATCAAATCGAGCCAACCATGGCCAATTTCAGGAATTGAACAGTCAACCTGTAAACTGACCCAAGTTAAGGTGTTCAACCTAAGCCCAACCCAAGTCTAATTGACATAACCCTAGCTAAACCCGAGTCGTATCAGGGTTGAGTTGGGTTGAAATTGGTTGGTCAGGTTTTCCAAGGCCTCAACTCAAGCCCAACCTTGGCAATTGTGCTTTCCCAGACCAAGTCCTCCAGAAGTTGGAAAATGCCAGCCAACTCAAACAAAAGGTCAAGTAGAGTCAGTCAGGTTAGGGTTGAGCCCAGTGCAAATTGCATCCCCTACACCTAAAGGTGACTTGGTGATGCAAGATATTAAAATCTGATAACAAAATTGATGTAGGATATTCCAAGATATTCCAAGGTCCTCAAATAATTGTTAGATTAAAGTGTGGAAGCAAATAAATCAAGAATTGAGTTTAGAACAAACACAAGTAGCCACCAAAATTTTGAAATCGAAGAATAGAATGCTAAAACAGATATTAGGAGGAATTAAAATGAGAAAACAGAAGAAAATAACCTAAAAGAGTATTTCTGTAATTTTGGACTGAAAATTCAAAAATTACCAAACTGCGTTTCTAACACGTCAAAATATTCCAAAAATTTCAGGGCAAATTTGATGTGTTCAAGGGTTCTACAGTTCAAATTTCATGATATTTGGATAAGATTAGCTAGGTCAAATCATGAATTTTTAGAAAACTCAAAGCTCCTCTAATGGAGGTTTATGAAAATAGAAAGTAATCTTGGAATTTTAAGGGATAAGAGAGTACGATAGAGAGAAAAAGAGAAAGATAAGAAGAGACTAAGAGAGAGAAAGAAAAAGATAAGATATATACTTTAAAAGAGAGAGGGAGCATGCGGCTGCACCTATGGAAGAAGGGAGAGAGGAGCCATGAGTGACATCAATCGTTGGAGGAGAGAACCTAGGCCCATGGCTTACCTCGGGAAACTACCCAATTCATAAACTTTTTCTTAATATTCTTCACTTAATTTTATTACACGGGGAGGTGCCTTTAAAAGGGCTTACAATTTTACACGAAGTAGCAACTTTCTAAATTAAAAACCTACTAAAACTCCTAAACTTGTAGCTTAAGAAATACAAAAATCAAAGACTTACTAAAACATGACCTAAAAACTTAACTACGAAAACAACTAAAGTTGTTGTACAAGTTTTACCAAAATTAAGACTTTCTAAAAACTTAAACTTCTAAAAAACACTATTCCTGCAACTTTTGATAACCCTTTAGTAATTTGGTCATAACTTTCCCAAATCACCTCAGATTTGTGTAATCATGGTCTCGTTAGTAAAGTAACTGAATAGCCTCTCTAATAGCACCAAAATCAAGCCAAAGAGTCAAGTTTTGACCTTAGAAAAATTGGGTTAAAAGTGAGTGACTGGATTGCAACTCAAAAACCCAAAAAACTAACCATGACACTATTGGCCTTATTACAAAATTATCCATCCTTAGAAAATTTGAATTGACCCTACATAACATAGAAATTTAAATCTAGCATTTTTATGTGGTGGAACATACATAAATCGCATAATGTTGTTTGCATTAAAGGATGTCTTCAAGAAAACTAATGAGGAATGAAGAAGAAAACAAGAAAGAAGAGACAAGAGAGAGAGAGAGAGAGAGAGAGAGAGAGAGAGAGAGGCACTTACTAACTTGTGGAGAAGAGGAGGAGAGAGAAGATTGAAGGGAGTCCATGACTTACCCAAGAAGGGGAGATAAGGCTATTGGTCGCCACCCACAATCACACCACATATGCAATCAAATTTTTATATTCAAAATCACTGCCTTTATTCAATTCGTGTGATGCCTTTTTGTAGGCTTTACAAAAAAAAGAAAAAGAATCCCCTTATTTAGAAACTCTTAAATTCTAGGATTCTTGCTATTACATCTTTCCTAAAATTCGAGGATTCTTTATGTAAACAAACTTTTTTAATTAAAAGACTTTTAAATAAATAGGATTTCTACTACAATAAAACTCCTAAACTTGCACAATCCTAGAGCTGTCGACTAAGTTGGATTTGGCCCCCACTAGTTTGACTTTTAGGCCTCAAAAGACTCCAATTAATGGGCTGTATGACCAAAGGTGTTGGTCCCCATTAGGAGGACTCTTTAAAACAACCAATTTATGGGCTGTATGACCAACGCATGTGGGCCCCAATTTTTGCTGGTTTTATCAGTCCAAAATAGGCCAAAAATATAGTTAGTCTTGCAACTCAAAATCCTTAAACTTAAGGAAACTTTTTCCTTATCACATCAAACCCCCTTAAGACCAAAATAATTATAAAAAACCTCTTAGCCATTAAAAAGGCCTTATTACAAAATAAAACTCATCCTAAACTATTCTAACTACTAGGACAATTCTTGGGACCTATCCATGGTCATCAAGCTTCTTTTTCTTCACATGATATGCTCCTACATCAGTTGCCTACTCCATTTCCAAATTCCATTTTGAAAATTTGCAATTTGTTGTTATTTTAGTACTAAATTCAAAGTTCAATGTTGAATTTGCAGCATCTTTGAAAGGTTCGTGTGTGGACCACATGGCTTTAAGTTGGAATGGAGGCCTCTTCTTCCTAATCAACTTTTCCAAATTTAAGAGGATCGGCGCATGATCACTATTAACAGTCGGCATATGTAAAATAGAGGCGTTAGAAAAACTCAGTCACCATTGGCCATCTACCAAGACTCTCCAGCAGTTCTCTGATATTAAATTAGGGTTTGTGCTTATTGGGCCAAGTGTAAGCAGGTCCTGCACTCCTGCATATCCTAAATCCAATTAGCCACATTGATTGATCATCTCCTTGAAATCAGAAAAATAATAGTTTGGCATGTAATTTCCTCCCTTTTTTTTTTCAGAAGAAATAATAATGGAATTAAAATCCCCAATACAACACCAAGGGCTAGATACTTTATCAGCAAATTGTTTTAAATGGCCCCAAAATTCACTTCTTTGATTTCTTAGTGGGTTTCCATATACAGAAACCAAGTACCAGTCGAAATAGTGATTTGCATTAAAGATTCTGGCAATTATTACAGTATTGGTGGAACTAATTACTCTTAAATCTATTGTATCTTCCCATAGAAGATGCAATAGACCTCCTGATCGTCCCTTTGATGGTACAATATAGTGATGTTGAATACCCAATCTTCTCAAAATGGATTTGGCTCTTTCTTCTGAATACTTGGTTTCTAAAAGAAACAAAATGCTGGATTGGGTTACCTTGAGTAGTAATTTAATTGTCAGAACTGTTGGGTCACTACTCACCCCCTGACAATTCCATGAAATGATCTTCATTTTCTGTGTAGTTGTTCTGGATCAGCCTCCACCACCCTGTCAGAGATATTATTAGTAGACAAAGCAACTTTTCCCCCTTTCTAGCTCTTTTTGTCTTTACAATTATCTTGGCTTGGTCTTTGATGTTTGATCTAGTTGAGTAATAATAGCACTTGTCACTTTCTTGTTGTTCAATGGAGTTTCAAAAATCTAGCCCGAAATTTACCCTTCTTTTTTGGATTGGGGAATATTCTCATTCATCTGGACGTTGGTGTTTCTTTCAGATGTTTGATTCTTAGAATTCTCAAAATGACGAGAGTAGACTGACGTGGTTCAACCGGATACTATCTCCTTGGTCCGGTTTGTTATGAGTGACACATCCTTTTGTAGCTCCAATATGCTGTTTATCTCTTGGTTGTTGTATTAGACCCCACCGTTAGAGAGACTAGCACATTCCTCTCTTTCTATATCCATCTGATTGTTCTCCCTGCCTTTGTTATATCCTCCATTGAGTTGGCACAAATGGAGCCATGTGAGCCTCAAGTTCTTCATGATATTGCATTAATGTCACTCCTACTCTCACACCACCCCTTGTTTTTAGGGAGTTTTAACATAGAGAAGGAAGCATAGGTTGGCATCTTCTTGCTGGACTCTTCAAGTGCGACAGATGGGTCATCTCCATGTAAGTCTCCCACACGGTTTGGACTTCCTTTAAGTGTTTCATTATTAGAAGGGTGCTGGGTCAAAGAACACGTGAAGGATTTTTCTTCTAGAGAATCTTTGGTCAGTTGGATTACTCCTACCTTATCAGGATAGCTTTTGTGCAGGTAGTGGGATCCTCCATCTCTAGCCATAACCATGAGTGACTTCATGCCCCTTGAATTTGTTTCCTTCTGTGATAGGAAGCTGTCCCATTTTCTTAGTGGTCTCTGAATGATATGCCTTCTCCTGCCATGTAATTGCTTCCCATTACCTTGCACCGCTAGCAACATTACCATAGAGGAGTTGGCCGACGTCTCACCTTCTCCCTCATTCTTTGTATAGCCTTGAGAAGCTATAGAGGATTTGGAGTCATAACCTTTCTTCTCACGGGTGCCACTTCTTGTTGTCACCCATATGGACTATCTAACCTTGGGATTAACATGCTTTGAAGCTTTTCATGAACTGTTTCTGGATAATCCCAGCTAATGATCTCTTGGAGGTCTCTATATCTAGGACAATGATCTTCAATATGATCCAAGCATCCACAAAAGTAGAAGACACAGGGAAATTTTTCATACATAATGGGTATGAGAGTTTCATCTTTGTTAGTGAATGTCAATCTAATTGATTGTACTAGGGGCTTTGTCACATCTAAAGTGACTCTAATCTTGGCATATTTGCTCTATTTATAGCTCTCTCCTGATGGGATTGGGATTCGTCTTCCAATTTTCTTTTCCAACTTCAACACCACATTCTCCTTCAGATGGTAGCCCATGTAACTGGATTCACATCTCTGTCTACTTCAAAACATACTTTGAAATTCCGAGACTGGATACTAGAAGGGGGGTGAATAGGATCTCTACACTTATTTAAAACTATTTAACAATTTAAATTCTTCTTTGATTTACTTTTAGATTAATTTAAATTGCAACTGAAAATAAACAAGTAAACCAAATAAAATAATGAAAAGCAAAGCAAACACAAAAACACACAAATTTAAAGTGGTTCGGCACTTCGGGCCTACGTCTACTATCAAACCGGCTCACCCCCAAGCCTTAATATTTTTATTAATACTTATAAAAACTATTACAAGAGAAAATATTAAACCTGAAATTTACCTACAAATTCCACGGAATCCTCTGTCTTGTATATGTGCTCCCTATGTCTCCGGTGGGCATGCTCCCGTCCAATGACTCTGATGGACAATTAACCGCACTTGACTCTGGCAAGTGCTTCACAAGACTTTGCCTTTGGTGACTCTGAGAAATACGACAAGTTTGTTAGAAGTTGTAGAACTCCTTCCGCACTAGAATGTCTCTTTAAAGGCTCAAGGTTGTTTGCATACTCTCTGTAAGGATTTACAAAGATTGATTCAAGAATGATGAATTTTCATGTCGAAATCAATGAGAGTTTTTCATGGATTTTTCCTTGCTTTATTCCTTGGGATTTAATCCCTATTTATAATGGAAAATTCTCCTCAAAGAGTGCTTCAACGGCTATAAAAAATGGTAAAAAAACTAGCCGTTTGAGACAACTTGGAAATCTAGAAAACCTGATTTCCCCTCTATGATTGATCATAGCCAACTCTATGATGTTGGCTATGATCAATCATAGAGTTAGCTATGATAACTCTATGATCGATCATAGGAGTAGTTCTCTTTTTTAGTAAGATTTCTTCGAGCTCTTCGATTTGAGTACTTATGGGCCTTGAGCAGACATTGAAATCAAAAGTTATGACCATTTTAAGTTGAATCATTTTTTACTTTTCTTTATTTTTGCCAGTGACCTATCATTGGTCCAATCAATGTGTGACCTCTAGAGTTTGTGTGGGTCTTTCTAACCCATTTTAAGTCCACCTAAGGTCATAAATGGTCCAATTCATGCTTCAACCAATGTTGAGTCTTTTCCAAAGTTTGGGTTGTCATTGTAAGTCTGTTGGTCCACAAGTCTATACCCAAACGCCCATTACCATTTACGAATCCATTCTAATTTACCTTTGAGCATATGATTGACATCTTTAGGTGACTTTGTATTAAGCTTGAGACGTCTTGGAATCTTCAATGAAACTTGTCTTTTAATGGTTGTGGTTTTCCAGGCTTCTTGACTTAAGACTTCTTTGAGCATTGACCGAACTTGACTTGGACTTACATAGATTTGCTATTACATATTCTGTCCAATACATCGACCACACTACACTGCATGTACTTCAAAGTTTTGGGATGGAATTGACAGTACAACCAAATACCTAACATACTTATGGGGAGCAAGATTTTGTTGATACCTTTGGAGAATAACTAGATCATTATCATACAACCTGGGTGTGTTCATCCAAAATTTTTCTAGATCTTCTTGGTTGTCAAAAGTTGAAACGGATCAAGGAGTCATCATGGTATTCAGCAATTTTGAATTTTCCATAGCTTACCCAAGAACAACAAAACACTTCTTTGACACCAAGGAAATGAAAAGAACGATTAGTAAATAACTTAGCAAACAAGCATGTTTTCCAATCATCATTGTTTGCAATATCTTCATGCTGAATGGCAACAATGGAAGGATCCACATCTTCTCGTAACAGGTGTTGAAGCTTTTCCAACAGTTCATTTGGAATGGCAGAATCCATTAGGATCAGTAGAATGATAGGAAGAATAGTTGAGATTGTCTGGTTGGAAACATGTCATAAGAGACATGAAGAAAGCTTGTTCAAGATGAGAGCTCATATGTCTTGTAATAATCACTACATTGTATAATATCTGCTGTTCAACTTGAATAAACCTTAATTGTATTCAATTCTAGACCCTAACCTTTCTCAAACTCTAATCGTAAATGTAGATCACTCCCTTTAAATTTATTGCTATTCTTAAGTTTATTGACAACAACCTTTAATTGTTGTTTTCTTTTTTATTTCATAGCCGACAAACACTTCTCTAAACATCCTACACACTTCACAACCTTTAGTCTTTCAGAAATTTCACATATTTAAGCTTCAAAGAATTTTCTGTTTTCTCATAAAATCTTTTCTTTTAAAGCCATAAAACCTACTGAAACCCAGAATCTAGTAATCTTTTATTCCCACATCGATTATTCATTCTAAACCCTAAATAGCCATCATCCTGTAAAGCTTTTACTTATAACCTTATTTATAAATAGATCCAACAATTTCTATCCTTTCTTTTAAAACCCTAAATCCTTTCTTAGTACTTAAGGAGGAAGATCAAAGTTTTCCTATCTTGGTTCTGCATTGTTTGTACCCAAATTTTGACTTGGGTCATCTAATGGAATGAAAGAATATCAATGCAGTCTTTAGGCATCAAGACTTTAGGCAACCCTGGTTTATGTAGAGCAAGCTTGGACCCTAGGAGGTTAGGCATCCCCTAAGGAGTCTTCTCTGGATGTTTCAGTCGCAAAAAGCATCATCCATATCATATCATGTGTAGTGCAATCACAAAGATCAGCCTAAAAACACCATTCTTGGTAAAACCCTAATTCTCCAAAAAAACATCAATAGGACTATAAAGGTGTGCATTTAAGACTATCAAACAGAGTGCCTTTAATTTCTCCAGCTTCCATAATTCTTTGCACAACGAAGCATCACAGGCGAAAAAATTACCATTTTACCTTTTTTCCTTTCAAGGTAAAAAATTACCATTTTACACCTTGCCTTCAAATTCTTCAGCCTCTATAAGTCTTCTCACAACGAAGCATTACAGACAAAAATTACCATTTTACTTCAAAATTTACCCTTGGACCCTCAAAGAACCTCTAAAGCTTCTCCCATCACTTAATTTATGTCATTTCAGATCCTACACGCCCCAATTTCAACCACCTTCAAGGAACTTATTACAGGACAAATCCTTAAATCTGACAACAACCAATTTCTCAATTTTCGAGAACCTCTGGTTGGAAAATGATACTCAAAAAGCTCTCAAAGATTCATCCGATGTTTGAATTTAAAAAAGTTAGTGGCCGTCTTTCAGTTTTTGTCTTACCTTCAATTAGTCGTCTGCCAGAAAAAAGGCATTTAAGGTCTTAAACCCCTTTAATATCTCAAATCTTCTCTAAGTATGCAAAGTTAGTTTTGGCTGCATTTGGCCTCTATGAGTCCAGAATTTCTACGAACGACCAAAGCTTGATCAGTCAGTGCCCATCTCTCCAGATCGGCGAGGCCTTCGAAAACCCCCCTAATGGATAGGAGCATTTGAAAGGCCAATCCACTTAGATTCCACCAAATACTTCAAAATGCACATTTGGGCCAAGTGTTAGGTCTTCGATGAACCCCGGGAATTCATGAGATATCCAAAATTCAGTTTGTCAGTGGCCATTTCTCGGCAACTCTGAGGCCTTTAAAAGATTGTCACCCCAAGCAGGTCTATTCAGAAGTTCTACAAGCCTAGTCACCACATTTTATCCGAATTAAGTCAAAACACCTTTAATTTGTATATGTTACTCGGTGAGCCCCCAAAAACTCTCCCGGACTCAGAATTTTGCAAGGTTAAACCCATTTTCTCAGTTTTCTCCCCGTTTTTAAAAGATTATTTCCTAAACTAGAGCAACATCAAATGTATAGTAGCTCAAAATCTCTATTCTTCAGTGAGCTACTATCACTCTGTTTCATCAAGTGACCCCCCTTCGAAAACCTCTTAGAAATTGCCTAGGAATCCAATGGTTAGGCCGTTAGTTCCTATGAATTCCAAACTCTCTAAACTTCAATACCTTATGACCCCGGATTTTTCCACGAAGATTTCAAGCAATTCTAAGGGCATTTCCAGTCAAGATTTCCCCACTTGCCCAAAAGAGAATCTTGAGCGCAATTTCCTGCTCAGGTGTCGTAATTCAGAATGGTTTGAACTTGTGTTTCATAAAACCTTACGGTCATCTTTTGTCTGAAGACCTTGAAAATCAATTTTACCATTTTACCATTCCAATAATTATTTTAGAGTTTTTTTTAGGCCAATAAAACCATGTTTTCACCGACCTATCCTTATCGTAATTTGGTTTCGACTGATCCATTACGATCGGAACATTCAAGACTTCGAAAACGTATTTTGAGTTTGCGTGTTTTCGAGCATGGGAACCCAAAAAGTGAGATAGCCAGGTATAGAGACCTTTTTCCATTAAATTAAATTCATTTAAGATTAATGAGCTCATCCTTTTAGAATTTAGCTCATTAATACCCATTAATGCATTTTCACTTAAAGGCTTAAGCCTTAACCCTTAGATAGGGATCTCCCTTGTGCACCCTATGTACCTCTCCAGGATCATCCACTTGAATTTCAAATGTTAATGAATTTTTCATCTAACCCTAGATCAAGCACAAACACTTGTAGCCCTTGATTTTCATCAACCAATCATAAGAGACGGTTTTCTCTGCAAGTCTTATTCTCCACCATTGATCTTGTGCATCCCATGTACCCCTCCTAAAATGAAAATATCCAAGTTTCAAATATCAATGTTTCTTCCATCCAACCCTAGTCTTAGTACAAGCCTCCTTAGCCCTTGATTTCCATCAACCAATCATAAGAGATGGTTTGCTCCCCAAGCTACATGCTCAACCTAGTCTTGTACACCCTTGTGGACCCTCCCTAAATGCAAATAGCTGAATTTCAAATATCTACACAACCCTCATCCTACCCCGCATCTAGTACTACTCACTTCAGCCCTAGATTAATCCCAACCAGTGGTAGGGGAGCCTTACTCCTCACACCATGTAATCCTAGCCCTCCAGCTCCCATCTTCCAAGATTAAATCCTAACCCTTAACCCAATCTCTCAAGGCCTATAAATAACCCAAATTTTGTGCAAACAAAGGAGAGAAATTTGAGAAAAATTTGAGAGAAAAAGAAAAGGGAAAAACTCAAGTAATTAAGCCCTAACCTCAACCCCTAAGCAAGGTAAGCCTAAACCCTAATCCCATTAGTGTTAATTAGTCATTCTTAGATGCTAATCATGCTGCCTTTTTATTCAAATTACTTATGTTAATCACCTCTCAAAGAGGGTTACAAAGTAGAGATAAAACCTGTCTCTACGACACTTTATTTTTTATCACAGTCCAGTGTTTATTTTATTATGATTTTTTTAGAGTGCCAAATTGGCTCAAATTTTAATGGTAGGCTCCTGGAAGGGTAGTATACCTCTGATAAAATTTTCATGAATTTTAGAGCAAGTTTGGGTCCCGGAACAGTCCCCTCCCCCCCAAACCTACCCTAAAAACTGGTTTTTTGAACTTTGGTTTTTCAAGTACTGTTCTTTATTTTTTTTTTTCTGATTTTTGTAATGATCTGTTTTAGCTAATTTTTATCTATGTTGTTCTCAGTATGTTAGTATACATGTATAAAAAAATTGGGAATTTTCCAACCCCCTTAAAG
>JAOXJP010232361.1:0-10483 GCA_025762735.1 Platanus orientalis | reverse complement strand
TTCCTTAGTCTAGGTTGAAGAACACTAAAACCCTGGAATGGGTCTAACTTCAATCTAGTTTAACGATTGTGATGGAGGTCACTCCCTTCCCCTTGGGTCAAAGGTCCTCGCTTCCACTTTCTTCCCATTCTTTTCTTTTGATATATATCCTGTTGCTGATTTTCTACTGCTGAAACTGAAGAAATTCCTGAGAGATTGAATACAAATCGTTTAAGATTGATGTTTTGGTGGAATTTTTATACCCTACATCTTCCCAATGCTGAAACGATTCTAGGGAAGGTGTCCTTCATAATTATCAAAGCTGTTTGAATGAGTTTTTATGCAGGTTGAATTCTGACCAGGCGGCAATCAGCTTCATCTAGTGATTAAACGAGATGGGGCTCAACTCCTAAAATCAAGGGAATAAGAAGTTGGGATTTTTCCTGCCTATTAGGTAATCCCACATGACACAACAGGTGGTGGGACCCATTCCAAAGGGCCCCACCAGATCTGGTTTTAATAGAGGTTTGCTCCAAGAGGTGTTAAAACCTCCAATTGGTGGGTGTCTATGAAATTAGCTACCTGCTCCTAAATACTAGGAGTCAGGCCAAGAGATTTTGGGGGTTTCTTCTAACCCCTAGGGCGATACCTTAGCTGCTGGGAGACCTCCCAAACCTGTTGGGAAGCACCCTGAGAAATAGGGATAGTTCTAAAGCTAGTGGCAAGAGTTTTTCAGGGACCGTGGATTCTGGCTGCACCAAATCATCCCTATATGATCAGATTTTGCAACATACCATCATCATACAGCATTTAGAAGGTTTTATAAGTGATCAACAACACCTATAAGGTATGTTTAATCATCTAGAATCACCTCTTTTGAATCCTAAGTGTAGATTGGCTGGTGGTTTTGATTGGTTGGGTTAAAGGCTGATAAAATAATGTTTAACATATAAAATCCCTGAGAAATCTGAAATTATATCATTCCTAAATCTGCTTTAGTCCATGTTTAATGAATCCCTAATAACTTCCATGCTCCCTTATGATCACTCCATGATTTTTCTCATATTTCCCATCTAGTTTTGGACACTTTCTTACATTCTGAATTTCTGGACAGCAACTTGACACTTTGCTGATCTTTAATTTAATTGGTATTCCCCTCATATTACTTGAGTTTAATTTTGTTTATGGCTTTATAGGCTTTAACTCTAATCATGCATATCAAACCCGACTTAAAGAATTACTTGAATTAGTGTGTGGATGTGCAAGGAGGAATCTCGTTTATGTTTATGCATTACTTTAACAATTTTATTCCTAGCTCCTGTGTACACACCCACTATTCTACATGCATGCTGCATCACAATGGGTCAATTTGAGTTTAGAAATATCCAGCCAAAACCCAATTTAAGCAAGTTCAATTAGTGAAGGGAACACCACTCCCCCCTCCCCCACAAAGAGAGAGAGAGAGGGAGAGAGAGTTCTTTTGTAAAAGAAACCAAGCTGGGCCAAAACAATTCAGGTCAGATTGGAGGGGAAGTGCCCAAAACCCGGGGTTTCAGGCACACTGGCAGGTTGGATCTAGAAGTACATCCTTCTCAATGCAGGACATGGAGGGGTACCAAGTAATGCACCATGTCCTTCTCTACATGCATTGCCATTGATATATTTCTTAAAGAGAGAGAAAGTCATGAGGAATTCAAAGGCATGATTAGCAGAATACAGTTAAAATATTTTCTTAAGTATCTATGAAGCTTCTCCTTGCTGCATCAGCATCAGATGACTCAGATCCTCCTGCAAAAGCATGTTAAGGATATTCTAGTATCTGAGTACCTGACACTCTACAAAGGAACAAATTAAGTTTTATTCCATCCAGAGACTTGGAAACTGATCAATGGCAACAGCAAAGTGAATAAGAGAGCAAGAGGGTAATCATTTTTTCCTTGAGACAACTCAACTCAACCCATCAAAACCTAAGACTATCCATTTGAGGTTGGCTAAATGAATCTTGTTCCAAAGAACACCCCTCACACCACACACACACACTCAAAAGAAATAAAAGAGAAAGGTGGAGAAAACATGTTTGACACACAAGTTCAACTTCATAGCTTAGAGAAGTCCTCTTAAGAAACAATGACTAACAGAAAACTTACCAGCTCCAATGGCGTAGACATTCTTCAAGCCACCCATAACTTCGTGAGTGACAAGGTCACTATTATCCCACACAATGAAATGAGGTTGCCTCAGAAACTTAGCTAGAGGTTTCCTCCACTTTTCAGCTCCACATATTCGAGCATTAGCATACTCCTTGTTGTAAATCTCTGAGGCAATATTTGGTCCTCCAAGGTAAAGAATGTTTTCCATGGGCACTCCAGCTGTCAGGCATATGTATATAATCAGGTTAAAAGGAAAGAAATAGTATAAGCAACATAAAAGGGAAAAGATCAAATATTAAACAAATTCTCCCGCATATCGTGGTTGAAACATGCCAATTAATAATGGGAGGAAAACAAAGAGTGAAAAAATAATAGGAAAGCCATATCTATCTATCAGGTGGGCGAGGTGAAAGAAAAGGCACTTCCTTCTGTTATTGATAAGACAGTTTCTGATAAGTGAAAGCACTATAATCGCAAATATAAGTTGATGTTCACATCACAATAATTTTTATCCAGGAAGGGTGCCTTGATGCACATCCATGAGCAACAAGAAGAAATTAAATGATCAGTATGGTTTCAAATGTTTGGAAATGTCTTATATGTTGCCTGACATATGTCCATGTCGACCAAGACTGACACAAAACATTAATTAAACCAACACGAAACATTAACTACATTACAAAAATTCAATATTTTAGTCAACCTGATGTACAATGTTGACGTAGCAAACAAATATTCCCCATTCACAATGTATCATTGCATAATGTTGACATACTCAAAAAGCATATAAAAAATTATTAATTCCAAAGGAAATAAAAAGAGCAAGGAGAAGAAGGAGAAGAGAAGAAAGGTAAAAGAATCTACTTGTTACCTTATGTTTATCTAGTTAAATTATAATTTGTTGGTTAACCATTATGTACCAAAATCCTAATGAATGCTTGTGTACTTAAAAATATATATTATAATACAAGTGTATTAAGGATTAAACTAAGCTATGATTATGAATTAAAATAAGCTATCTAAGAATCTATTTGTTCCCTTATGCTTATGCAGTTAGATTAGAATATGTTTCCTAAGTTTCCTTGATTTTTAAAATAATTTTTCGAATGTTTTTGACATGTCTTATTTTGGCTTGACCGACGTTTCCACCAACACCAACATTTTGAACTTTGCATGGATGATCATTTGGGTCCACTTAGAGTTGTGTTTAAGGTTAATAAGTTTCACTTCTTTTGACTTGTGATCCCATAACTCACTTTAGCCCTAATTTTCAAAGGTCAAAAGATGTCCATTTGGCTAGGTTCTGATATCATTATAATGGTCATTCCATTACCTTTCAAATGAGACCAAGATTACACAAATTCAAAGTGATTTGTGACAGTTATGAGCAAATTACTGAAAGGGTATCAGTATGTTATGAAAATAACATTTTTTGGTAGGTTCTTTTATTTTAGGTCTTAGCAAATAAAATGAGATGTTACTAATTTTTCTCTAGCTAGATCAAGCTTTCTTTAGGGTTTCATCAAAGTTAAATGTTTTAGCGACTAGAAATTATTAATTTCTATTTGGAGAATATGTCGTATTTTTTAAAAATGGGCTCATACCCTAATGAATTGAATAGAGAATGATTTAATGAAAAAAAGAAAAAGAAAAAATAAAGAATGGTATTGAATTTTAAACTTTGTGCTTTGCTTGGTTTTGAACATAATTGCAGGGAAGCTTGGTACAAGGTGGAAGCTAATTCCATTTCGCTTCCCACGTTTGGAAAGCGCAGTGAAACAAGTGGAAGCCTATAGAGCAACGAGTAGAAAACGTCTGGAGAATTGACTCCAAAGCAATCTGAGAAACAATATTTTATTTAATATAAATCCTATGTTTTTAGCATTGAATAAAATATTATCCATGACATTAATAACAATTTTATAATAAAAAAAAAGATTTAGTATTGATTATATTGTTCTTATTTTTTTATTCCAACCCAATACAAAATATTCAAATCTAATGGTTTTTATACAAGGTTTTCTATAATATGACTCTTAAGATGTAAGTTATCTACAAAAAATCTTTTGTATGCTAAAATCTAAGGTATGGCTGGCCATACTAATAAGAAGTGGTTTGCACATGATTTATATGTCATGATTCTTTGTTACTTTTTTTTTTTATAGATAAAGTAAATTATATAAATGCCAAAGGAGAATGATGCATGAGAAGTACAAGACCCTCCTAACTGGCCAACTAATTTAGAACAAAAGAGTCCCAAATCCCAATATAGTCACTTACATAGTCTAGTTTTTAGGTTTTTTAGTGCTTTCTTTAAGTTTATTCACTTTGTCGTAATATAGTTGAAATTATTGATTGTAACTTGTAGTTATTTACTTTATTATCATTTTTCGCTTCCCAAGGATTTATTGAGCCTTGCTTCCTGATTCTCACTTTCGCTGCTCGCTCTAATATCTATGGTTTTGAATTGAATTTGGACTTTATTTATCACTGCCCACAGTTGGACTGTTGAGGGACCTTGGAGGCTCCAAACTCTCTAGTGGTTTGGAATCACTGCAGAACTTCTTCCTCTCATCTATTCTTCTTGTACACATGTGCGTCACATACATCCAAATTCTAACCTGCAGATAAGTACCTTATCTACTTGAGTTAAAGTTGGTTGTTTATATTTCTTTTGTTGATTCCCTATAGTTTCTGATATTGTAATTTTCAACCTGGATATGGGTGAGCATCATACTACATCATGTGGTCATATTCTTTCACTTTTTCTGGGTTATTTGTTGTTTTCTTGAGTAACAGCCTGAGTTTTGTATGCTTAACTGGTCTAAGTTGTTTTACATAACAACCAAGGGAAAGAAAATTGGCATGTTCGGGAATATTTGAAAGAGTTATGCTAAGCAATAGGATCCAATGAAGAACCACCTGGGGTATACCATGGTGCTGGGGCTTGGTATTTCTCTAGTTGAAATTAAGAGATTCCTAAGTTCATACTCATGTAAACTTTGTGTGCAGTAATTATAAAATTCCCTGCCATTAGAAAACCAAGTCTAAGATATACTGTTGCATTAACAATTTAACATACTACCAAAGGTTGTGCTCCTACTCCCAGCCACAAAATCTCTCCTTCCCATTCCATACACCAACTACCACCACCACGATTCCACCAAGACTACATTTAACACATTCTAATACCACTGATTTTTTCACCAATTCTGATGCTCAATGTTCTAAGCTTCAGAGAAGATACTTTACTATCTTCTATCAAAGATAAGGGCCCTGTCTGGTGAGGCTCAACAGACAAGGTTTATGAAAACCGAATCTCCATCAGAGCCACCTTATCATGCTAAAATTGGTTATAAGTTTACTGCTCCAACATGATTCTGACAAATGGCAACTGAGGTGGACTCCCAAAACTGGGTCCATGTGTTTCTCCACTCATCCTTTTCGATGTCAAGTTTAAACCCGATAAAGCTTTTCCAAGTGAAGAAAGAGACATTTCCATCCTAGTTTATTAAAAAACAATTAGGATTACTCAGTGATTGTTATTCATAGCACAAAGTGCAATACACAGTAGGCCATGGGGATGACACAGACAAGGAAATTATAGATATCTCTAATCCAGAGGAACCCTTATAACATAAACAGTCTGGATCTGCCATGCCGGCCCTCCACATGGAAGAAAAGCCCGTTGCTAGAGGCTTAAGAGCCCACATTGAAAAAACCGAAAACCTTTGGACATAAAGATGTGTGCATGTATAAAATTACAACAACAACAACAACAACAAACAGCCTTATCCCAACTACTTAGGGTTGGCTACATGAATTATGTTCCACCATTCTGCTCTATTTAGGGCCATATCTACTGATAAATTATAAGCTGTCATGCCTCTCCTTAATACTTCAACCTAGGTCAATTTTGGCTTTCCTCTAGTCCTTCTAGAACTTTTTTTTTTCTCGATCATTGTCCTTCTAGAACCTTCAACTTGCATCGTCTCTCTCATCCTCACTAGTACAATCATTGGTCTTCGTTACACATGACCAAATTATCTCAATCGACTTTCTCTCATTATATCACCTATTGGTGCTACACCTAAGCTTCCACGAATGGATTCATTCCTAATTCTATGATTTCTAGTCTTGCTACTTATCCATTTCAACATCATCATTTCAACCACACTCATTTTATGTACGTGTTGTTTGTTGGTTGCCTAACATTCTGCTCCATAAGCATGGTTGTCTTATAGTTGGTCTTATAGTTGTCTTATAAAATTTTCCCTTCAATTTTAGTGGCATTCGTTTATCACACAACACTCCAGAAGCACCTCTCCACTTCAACCATCCCATTCTAAATCTATGAGCAACATCATCTACAATATCTCTCTTTTTGTGCATTATTGAAGCAAGATAACAAAAATGGTCACTCTGAGGCATATCTTGGATATCAATTCTATCTACTCCCTCATTTCTACTCCTATTTTGGCTAAACTTGCATTCCATATATTCTGTTTTAGTTTGGTTTATTCTAAAACCATTTGATTCTAAAACATCCCTCCATAGTTCTAACTTGGCATTTAGCCCTTCTTTAGTCTCATCAATCAGCAAACAGCATACACTATGACACCTCCTCCTGTATATGCCTAGTCAACTCATCCATAACTAAGGCAAAAAAGAACAGAGTCAATGGTGACCCCTGGTGCAAGCCTACTATGGTCGCAAACTCACTTATCACTCCCCCGACAGTCCTAACACTAGTTATTGCTCCATCATACATATCCTTAACTAGGTCAACATATCTACTTGGGACCCCTTTTTCATCCAAAACCCACCAAATGATCTCTATTGGTACTCTATGATATGCCTTTCATAGGTCAATAAAGACCATGTGAAGATTTTTCTTCTTTTTTCTACACTTCCATCAACCGCTGAAGCAGAAAAATAGCTTCAATAGCTTCAGTTGCTGATCTCCCAGGCATAAATCCAAACTAATTTTCAGACACTCTAGTTTCACATCTTAATCGATGCTCAATCACTCTTTCCCATAGTTTAATTGTGTGACTCATAAACTTGATCCCACTATAATTGGTGCAATTTTGAATATCCCCCTTATTCTTGTATATAGGAACCACAATACTTTTCCTCCACTCATCCAACATTCTTTTAGTTCTAATGATCTTATTAAAAAGTTTCGTTGACCAAGATAAGTTATCGTCTCCCATACATTTCCAAGCCTCAATTGGAATACCATTTGGTGCAAGTACCTTTCTTATCTTCATCCTCTACAAAGCCTCTTTAACTTTCATCACTTTAATCCTACAAAGTTAGCTATAATCTCTAATCTCCTCTACTCTACCGATTCCTATACCAACATTCCCTACATGATCTGTAAGTGTATATGTAGTGTGCATGTGTGAGGGTATAATGATATTTTGTATCTTATTATACCCTAATATATAATAAAAAACAATATCATATGCGAGAGAAGACAGACTCTCTCCTTGTGTTTCTCTCATTTTTTTCTCCTTATTCTTCTCTTTTTCCTCTCTTTCTCTCCCACAAATTCCAACTTGGTATTAGAGCTACATCATGATCGAAAATTGACCGAGTCGGATAAGCGCAACGAAGAACACTGTTGACGAAGAACACTACTAACGTTAGCCGTATGGACGTTGACATCAACAAGTCCGTACATCATTGAGGAAAAAATGAAGGGGTTTGGATTGTAGTGATTTATCATGATTTTTCAGTGATCGGATCAAGGATTTTTGGGCGATTTTGTGAAAAAAGGAAAAACGGTCAGATCTGAGAAAAATGTTCGATCCAATTGTCTCGGGGTTTTTTTTATGGATGATCACTTCTGGTTGGTCGTTTTTATGTAAGGGATCATTCAAAAGTGGTCTCGCATCGTTTGGTAGAGAATCGAAGCGTCGGTGAAGATTTTCGTCTAGGTACCCTAATGCTTGACATTTTTTTGGGGTTTTTTTGTGGTTTTTTTTGTTTCGAAAATTGATTTCATCTCTCTTATTATGTTCTACTAGTTGCTAATCACTATGTATGCATGATTAAGTGTGTTGGTGGTTGTGATTTCTCTATTGTTGTGATTCGGGGTTGTTTTCGCCTCCCAAGCCTCTTGTTGAAGTCTAACCGTACGTGTACCTTGTCGTTTGCGCTATCCCCACTTGTGGTTGTGTGGGATTAGTGGTCGTGGAAGTTTTGTTGACGTGTGATACCCTTATTTTGAAGTTTTAAGTATGTCAGAAACAAGCGATATCACATCCATGCCTTCTGGTGGGTTGGAAGTGGTACATGATAATCCAAACACTCTCATTTTTATAGTTCGGTTTAATGGCAACAATTTTCTACCTTGGTTTCACTCTGCACAAATATATATTACTGGTAAAGGGAAACTCGGATATCTGACGGGTGCGACTAAAGCTCCAACTTCCAACGCTCCTACTTTTCCTAAATGGGAGGCGGAAAATGTCGTTATGTCTTGGTTACTCCATTCCATGAAGCCAGAGATTTGTAACACTTTCATGTATCTACCAACTGCCAAAGCTATCTGGGACTATGATTTAGACATATTCAAAGAAGGACAATAAAGCCAGGATGTATGATTTGCGACAGAAGGTGGCTCATTTCCGTCAAGGTGATAAATCTCTCTTCATACTATTCTACACTAAAAGGAATGTGACAAGAAATTGATTACTACAAGAGTTATTGCTCCAAGTGTTTTGATAATGTTGAATATCACAAGGAGATGGAAGAGAGCAGAGTGTTTGATTTTTTAACCGGTCTTAATTCTGAATATGACGGTATTCGCATACAGATTTTAGGGAAGGATCCATTCCCGTGACTTAGTGAAGTTTACTCATATGTCCAGGAAGAAGAGGATCGTAGGCATGCCATGTTGAACCCTACATCACTCTCTTCTATAGAAAAATCAGCTCTTCTCTCATCTAATCAGTGGGGTGGCCGTGGTGGCTCCCATGGATGTAGTAGTGCTGGTCGGGGCAGTTTCAGAGATGGTCGAGGCGGTTTTTCAGAGGATGAGAGATAAATTCAAATGTGATCATTGTGGTCGTTTTGGACATTTAAAGGACACATGTTGGGACTTACATGATCGTCCACAGGAGTTTCAGGATCGTCCTCAATGTGACTCATTTGCTGGAGGATGTGGTGGTTCTCGTTTTGTTCGTGGAGGCCGTTCAAGTGCTAATTTAGTGACCTCTATTACTCCAGATCCTACACCTGCACTATCTATTGAGTCTGCTTCCAGCTCCTCTTGTGATGAGATTGAGGCTTTGCGACATTTTATGTCGAGTTTGAATATATCCACGTCCTCTCCTCAGACCTCATTTGCTCATTCAGGTACCTCTGCTTTTGCATTCAGTGCTAGTGTCTCTTCTCCTGGTCACTCCTGGATTATTGATTCAGGGACCTCTGATCATATGACCGGTATGTCTTATCTTTTCTCCTCTTATTCTATTTGTTATGGGAAGGATAAGGTACGTATTGCCGATGGTTCCTATTCGTTTATTGCTGGCAAGGAAAACATACCCGTCACCCCTTCCCTACCTTTGACATCCGTTCTTCATGTTCCCAAGTTTACTTTAAATTTGCTATCTGTTAGTCATTTGACCAAGTCTTTAAACTGTAGTATAACTTTTTTTCCCTCTCATTGTGTCTTTCAGGACTTGAGTTCGAGGAAGATGATTGGTAGGGGACATGAGGACAATGGCCTATATATCCTGGATATCCTTCCACATTCTGCATTACCTGTTCAACAGATTTCAGCTCCTGCAATAAATGATGACAATCTTAGTTCCATGCAACTTTCTCAGTGGCATAACCGTCTAGGCCATCCTTCTCTATATTTTAAAAAAATTGTTTCCCCATTTGTCTTCTAGTTGTAGTTCTATTTTTCATTGTGCTCCTTGTGAGTATGCTAAGCATTATCAAACCTCTTATCCAATTAGTTTGAATAAAAGTGAATCTATTTTTGATATTGTTCACTCTGATGTATGGGGACTTGCTTCTACTGTTTCTTTGTCTGGGTTTAAATATTTTGTAACATTTGTTGATGACTATTCTCGTGTTACTTGGATTTATTTATTAAAATTGAAGGTGATGTTTTTTCTTCTTTTGTCTCCTTTCATAAGATGGTTAAAACCCAATTCAATAAGAAAATTAAGATTCTACAGTCTGATAATGGTGGTGAATATATATCCCATACTTTTTCCTCCTTTCTTAACCAGTTGGGAATTATTCATTAAACCACATGTCCCAATACACCAGAGCAAAAAAGAGTTGCGGAGAGAAAAAATAGGCATTTACTTGAAGTGGCTCGTGCATTG
>JAOXJP010232360.1:0-10483 GCA_025762735.1 Platanus orientalis | reverse complement strand
ATACAAAGTTTTGTTTCCAAAATCTTGTAGTTAATTAAAGGACATGAATTCACCTATATGACATATGCACTTGTAAAACACCTGGTTATTAATTTTGAATGAACATAAAGAATGAACCATACAAATTAATAACAATAAACCCTTCTTTTCTTCCAACTCAGTTAAGCAAGCTACAATTCCTCCCCTAAAGACTCGACTGTAGAAGTAAAAGAAGGCACAACATAGCAAAGCAATGGCCGACAAGTCAACACCTCCTGCTACAGCAAGCACTACACCTCCTACACTCTCAAAAGTATCTACGAGGAATTCACCTCTTGCCAGGACCACTCCCAAAGATACCCTCTCAAATGGGTTCAAGACAGAAGTGGAGCAATTAATGGGGAACTTCATGTCCTGGCATGGTTGGACATCCACTAACCTGGTCAATCCTCATCATTACCCCAAACCTCTTCACTAACGCTTAGCCAACTAAGCACTAGTGAGAAGCTTCAAATTCCTACCCTCACCGAGTTTGAAAAACTGATGTTTGAATATTTGATGAAACAAGGAGGGCCTCACAGCCGGAGAACAACATCTGAACCACCACCTCCTAGTACTGTTGAACAAACTCTCCTATATGGTCAATCCTACACATAGGGCCCCACTTATGTCATGTCCTCACTCCGACCCACAACTACATACATACAGCTAGAGCACTGGGCTGCCTTCGACCTCGAAGAGTAGTATGGGCCTTCAACATCAAGCAAAACGGGAAAGGAAAAAGCTGAAAATAGTGCACAAATAGCCAAACTTGTAGTAGAGTTAGAATTTATGAAAGGGGGGCAGTTCCCCATCTCTATGGACTTCGAGGATCTTTGCACTCACCCTAGAGGTGTGTTACCACCAAACTTCCAAATGCCAAATGTTGAGAAGTATGATGGTACCACCTACCCAAGGATGCATCTCTACATGTATTGCAATATTATGTTTCAATAGGGACATGATGAGTGGATCTTAGTCCAGATGTTTAGACAAAGCTTAGAAAAGAATGTTGGAAAATGGCTGGCAAGCCAAGAGAAGAGTAATATCAGTACATGGAGGGCCCTGACATGGTCATTCCTCAATCATTACAGGTTTAACCTTAAGTTGCTCCTAACCAGAGAGGAGATCGAAGGAATGAGACCTGCATCAGGAGAAAGTATTAAAGATTTTTCCTACAAGTAGAGATTGAAGACCTCCAACCTAAAACACCTAATGTCTGAGGAGAACATGATATCGACTTTCATGAGGACATTGGGTCCTACTTACCAATTGAAGCTCCTGACTGCATCATAGAGTAACTTCATCGAGGTTGTCGATAAAGCCGTAAAGGTGGAGTTGGCTATCAAGGCGGGTTTAGTACATGATGCATCACTTGCCATTGCCAGTTCCTCCAAAACTGTGTCGAAGAAGACAACAGTCACCCGTCCAGAAGCTAATCGTGTGCAAGCATTGAAGTTCCTCAGCCTAGTCAGAACAATGGTCAGGTTCTGTCTCCACCGTAGTCGACCCCAAACTATCCGGCAACCATGAATATCATTCCTCCTCAAACACAATAATTCTACCAACCTAGGTACCTAAGTGCGCCCAGAGAAGAAAAGAAAATAAAATTCACCCCTCTGCCCTACTCCTACAAGTATATCATGGAGTATCTCATCAAGAAGAAGTTGTTGCAACTGATTGATCTAATATCTCCACCTTACCCTTTGCCCTACGGCTACAATCAAGCTGAACTTTGTGACTATCATCAAACCCCGGGGCACACTATCGATAAGTGTTTTTATTTAAAGCATGGCATTCATGATCTAATCAATGAGGGTAAAGTATCATTTGACCCTACACCCACCAATCCTCCATCAAATACCAACATCATCCAAAATCCACTCCCTGATCACTAGCCATCAAAAGGGGTCAACATGATCAGTCTCACCAGTGCCCAATTTAATCATTCTAGCTTCATTACCAAGATCTCAGAACCTAAGAAAGTCATTTTCTTACCTGACATTAACCATGTGTCTACCTTGAATGGGAACTTCCCTGATTTTATTCCCCCCTCTTGAATATGAGCACTTGCTCACACACATGTGGGACACAACCCCAGATAGTCCAGTCACAGTTCTTCCCCTGACATCAACACATACAGGGAAGGTTCAGCAACCCATGATCCATTTTTATCACCCCATGTCATCCCACCACCATCATTATATACCCAACTTACTGACCTTTCATCTTCCTACCAAGTCATCAATATTCCCCCATCCACCAGAATCCAATACTTGCTGAACCAAGTGCCCTTAGGCTATCTAGTCGGGGAAGTCATTGATCCTAAACTTTCAAAAGATGAGTTAGATGAGCTCACAGCCTTTATTACCTGGTCAGGCAGAGTCTCCAAACCAGTTTCATAAATGCATTTCGAGGGCAAAAGAAAACAGAAAATAAGAGAAAAAGAAGCCGAGACAGAGACACAAAGATAGACCAGAGAGGTAGAAGAAAAGAGAGAGAATGAGATCTTTGAGGCAACCATTCAAAAATCTCACATGTTCTTGATTGAGCAAATATCCAAGACACCGGCATAGGTCTCAATCTTGGGTCTTTTGTTGACGTCAGAGCAACATAGGGATAAATTCTTAAGCATATTTAGAAAGTCCTTTGTGGATGCCTCAATCACACCAAATAGATTACAAAATATGGTGGCTAGAGTATCAATGCTAGTCATCACATTCTTAGAGGATGAGATCCCTAAGGGTGACATCGTGCATGACAGAGCTATTTACATCACTGTACGCCATTCTGACATGTGTATTCCCCTTATCTTGGTAGATAATGGATCTACCTTAAACATCTATACCATGGATACATTGGATATGGTAGGAGTTCCCTTAGACTATGTGAAACCCAACCCCTGTGACATAAGGGCCTGCGACAACTCAGTCAATCATGGCCAAGGAGAAGTGTTCATTCTCCTAGTGATAGAAGGGAGAATGTTCCAAGTTCAGTTTCAAGTGCTGAGCATACCATCCTCCTTCACAATGCTATTGGAAAGACCGTGGATTCATCAGGCGGGTGTCGTCCCATCCACTCTTCACTAGAAAGTGAAATCCATCATCAATGATGAAATCATCATAGTGCTAGTAGATACAGATGTCATCACAATGATAGGCTAGAAAATACTAGGAGTTTGAAACCTGCAAGCTCCGAACACATTCACCTCATACCAATTTGAAGTTGTACACATAGAGAAAGAGGCAGCAAAGCTAAAAAGGAAGGTTGAAATACTTCTACCTAAGTTCAATATGATGGCCAAAATGAAGTTCGGTCCAAACAAAGGTCTAGGCAAACATTCTCAAAGAAGAAAGAACCCCATCAAAGCCATCAAAGTACCATACAAGGTAGGCCTAGGGTTCAAACCTCTCATCAAACATCAATTCAAGAAGAACAAGAATAAGAAAGCCGGCTAAAAGATTGCACTGCATTTTACATCAGCTTCTGAACTCTCCAAGACCTGCAATACCCTGCCAACCGAACTACCAGCTCAATTAGTACCCTCCAAACCCAACATAGAACACATGCCAATAGAACCAGTCACAATTCCACCCCCAATCATTAGTCAACATCCTACCTACCATCTTGAGGCTACTCTTCATACCCACATGTCTATCTTTAAGTCGTCTATCCTTGAGGTCGGGGAGTGTTCATCCCCCAACACCTTAGAACATAGGGAGGACAACATAGCCCCTTTAAGTCTACTCTCACTCCTTGGTGATGTTAGAGAAGCACTTCAATCAGTTATTGCGAGTGAAGAGTTAGACTTAGGTGAGCTTGACCCTAACCAGGTCAACATGTCGGAAGCATGGGTACCTGGGAAAGCTGCAGAGCAAATCCGATAAGCTAACTCCACAACAGCAGAGAAAAAGGACCAGGTGATGGATTGAAATGATTGAGAAAAGAGCCCAGGAAGAGCCAACCCCTCTCTACTCTAGTTTATGATTTTTAAAAGCCTTTAGTCTTTTTTTTCACCATTTTTGTAATAAAAACTACATAGACTTGATCCCTAATGACTCATGAATTGTCAAAGCATTCGACCAATGCACCTGTAAGGAGTATGTAGGCAACTTGAGACACAGCTTTAGGCCCAGTCACTTTTGAAAAAATCTTTTTTGCTTTCTTTACCATTATAGTTAAAGAACTATGTATGGCTTGATCTTGATAGACCAATGTTTTCAAAAGCATTAATGCTAAAAGTCAAGATTGTAGGCAACTTGAGAAGTAACTTCAGGCTTAACTGTTTTTTAAAAAAATGTAAATTTGGTCCACCTCGAGACTAAAACTATGCAGGACTTGATCCCGGCTGAACAAGCTTTCCTAAGCTTGTGATCAACATATATATAGGGTATGTAGGCAACTTGGAGTATGATTCCAAGTCCAATTTCTCTTCTCGGGTGTAAAATCCCCTTTTCATGTAAATTAATACTAAAAGCTTTTCTTTTAAAAAATGAGAACAAGAGGAATGGAATGATGATGAATTAATGGAAAAGGAGGTGATTAAGGCCTCTGAGCATCAAGAGAACTAGAATCTTTCATCGATAGATGATCTCTAAGAGATCAATCTTGGGTCAGAAACCATGCCTAGAGTTGTAAAAATTGAGACCCCCAATACTTCAAATATAGGGCATGCCCTGTCAAACTTGCTTAGAGAATACATAGACATCTTTGCATGAATCTATGCAGACATGTCTAGTCTGGACACAGACCTTGTCACCCATAAGCTTCCTACTAACCCAGATATTCATCCCATCAAGCAAAAGCCTAAGCGTCTATGACTAGAGTGGTCCCTAGTCCTCAAAGAAGAGATTCAAAAATAATTAGACACAAGCTTTCTTTTGTCTGTCCAATATCCCCGTTGGTTAACCAACATCATCCCTGTACCCAAGAAGGATGACAGGTCCCAATGTGCATAGATTACAAAGACCTAAACAAAGCTAGTCCCAAAGATGACTTCTCCTTACCCCACATTGATGTGTTCATCGACAGTATTATTGGACACAAGATAATGTCCTTCGTGGATGGGTTCTCAAGCTACAATTAGATTAAGATGTCCATAGAAGACCGTGAGAAGACTGCTTTCATGACCCCTTGGGGCACATTCTGCTACAAAGTGATACCCTTCGATCTCAAGAATGCAGGGGCAACATATCAACAGGCCATGACTGCCCTCTTCCATGACATGATCAACAAGGAGATGGAGGTCTATGTTAATGAAATGATTGTCAAATCCCATCACAGAAAATATCATCTAGAACATCTATAAAAGTTGTTTTCCCATCTCAAGAAATATAGATTGAAGCTGAACCTGAACAAGTGCATCTTTAGAGCCTCTCATGGAAAATTGTTAGACTTTATCATCAGTGAAATAGGCATAGAAGTTGATCCTTCAAAGGCTAAAGAAATTATTGGAATACCTACACCTCACACAGAGAAGGATGTACCCAATTTCTTAGGCCATATCTAATACATCAGTCGTTTCATTGCTTAACCCACTTCCACTTGTGAGCCCCTGTTCAAACTACTGAGAAAGAATGTTCCAACCCAATGGACCAATGAATATCAAATTTTATTTGACAAGATTAAGAATTATCTATTAAGCCTCTAGAGCCAAATCGCCCACTCATTCTATATCTGACTGTACATGACAACTCCATGGGATGTATGCTAGAACAGCATGACAAGATAGGGAAGAAGGATAGGCCATCTATTATCTAAGCAAGTGTTTCATTGACTACAAAACCAGATACACACCTCTTGAGAAAACCTGTCTCTCTCTAGTCTACATCACCAAAAGACTTTGGCACTATTTCCTTTCATACAAAGTATTATTAAGTATTTATTTGAGAAACCAGTAACCACAGGAAGAACTACCCATTGGCTCATGATGCTATAAGAATTTGACATCACATATGTCTCACAAAAAACTATTCAGGGGCAAGCCATAGCTGATTTCTTAGCAGATGGACCAGTAGATGAACCTTCATCCTTGAAATTTGACTTCCCAGTTGAACACATACTTTTTTTTGAAGTTGAATCAAATAAGATGGCCAGATGAAAGATGTGCTTCGATGGAGCCATCAATCAGTTAGGTTATGGGATTGGAGCCGTGCTCATTTCCCCTACAGGTGTCCTCATTCCAGTTGCTGCAAGGCTACATTTTCTATGCACAAAAAATATAGTCGAATATGAAGCTTGCATCATCAGTTTGAAAGCATCCATTGATCTTGGCATTGACAAACTAGAAGTCTACGGAGACTCAGGACTTGTTATCTTCCAAGCAACCGAAGATTGGTTCATTCAAGAGGAGAAATTCTTAGACTACCATGAATGTCTGTAGATCATTTTCAAGAGATTTGAATATCTAACTTTTGACTACATTGGTAGAAGAAGGAACAACTTTATAGATGCTTTGGCCACACTAGCTTCTATGATTGACATCCCTCAAGGGGCAGACATGACACCCAAAGAGATTGAATAGAGAAATGAGCTAGCTTATTGCCTATAGATTACAACTACTAATTTGAACAAAGAGCTTTGTTCCTCGACATAAAGAATTATCTAGAAGATCAGACTCTTCCATCCATGGCCTCTAAGAATGATCAACGTGCTCTATAGAGATTAGCTACTTAATTTGTTTTACATGGCGGGACCCTGTACAATAAGTCCCCTTATCATGTTCTCCTAAGATGTGTAAATGAAACTGAAGCCTCTATGATCATTGAAAATATCCACAAAGGAGAGTGCGGCCCGTACATGAATTAGGTCATGCTTTCCAAGAAGATTCTTCGACTAGGCTACTACTGGTCAACTATGAAAATAGATTGTTGTCAACATGTAAAGAGTACCACACTTACTAGTCTTATGCCAACATCATCAAAGCACCAGCTTCTGAATTGCACAACCTGACTACTCCTTAGCCATTCTCCATGTGGGGAATTAACATGGTAGGACCTATGCCTCAAAAGGCCGTCAATGGACCTTTGTACATCATTGTGGCTATTGATTATTTTACTAAATGGGCCAAAGCCGTGTCTCTAGCAGCAGTAACAATGAAGAACACAACCAGATTCATACAAAGAGACATCACCTGCCGATATGGTGTTCCCAACAAAATCATTATTGATAATGCAACCAACTTTATGGGAAAAGATCTTGAACTACTCTGTAAAAAGTTTAAGATTCACCATCACTAGTCTTCTCCATACAGATCACAGATAAATGGAACAGTAGTAGCAGCCAACAAGAACCTCAAGAAGATCTTGCAAAAGATGATTGCTAATCACTTCAACTGGCATGAAATGTTGCCCTATGCACTTATGGCCTACAGAACCTCGATTTATACTTCAACATGGGCAACCCCCTATTCAATGGTCTGTGGCATAGAGGTAGTCTTGCCAATTGAAGTTGAAATTCCAAGTCTCTGAATCCTAGCCGAGGCAAAGATTCTAGATTCAGCATGGGCACAGGTTCGACATGATCAAATGAACCTTATTGATGAGAAGAGACTGCAAGCAATGAGCAATGGAAAATCCTATCAAAGGCACATGACCATAGCATTCAACAAATGGGTCAAACCCAAGGATGTTGAAGAATGAGACTTAGTTCTCAAGAAGGTCTTTTCACATGAGCAAGCACCACGAGGGCAACCTCGGCTGAATTACGAAGGACCCTTCGTTGTCAAATAGAAGCTATCTAGTGGGGCGTTACTACTAGGAAACATGGACGGGGAAGATTTCCCCAGATTTGTAAATTTAGACCAAATTAAAAGGTTCTTTGCTTGACTACTGTAAAACTGACTTATGCTGGAAAACTTGAAATGAAAAGACCTTGAACGGTCATTTTTCTGAAACATTCTCCTACCCATTTACTTTTACACTTCCATAATCATGTTCATTTCTACAAATCCAAAGCAAAAGAATCATTGGTTTAACAAAAAAAAGGAAAAAAAAAAGCTTATACAAAACCATGATTTTCTTGAAAAATGCACAAGGATTTTGTAGAAAACCATGATTTTCTTCAATACGGGGCATTTTGTATAGAACCATGATTTCCTTCATTACGGAGCATTTTATAAAGAACCATGATTTTCTTCAAAACATGGAAAATTTATAGAGAACTATGATCTTCTTCAAAATGTGGAAATCTTGTACAGAACCATAATCTTCTTCAAGAAATTGGCATTTTGTAGAGAACCATAATTGTTAATTTGCAATAAGCCTCTGATCAAGAGCCATTCATATTCATATTTCCAGATCCCTTTAATTTCGCCTACTCAAAGGCACACTTTGAAATCCTCAGTAAACCATTCATTTAATAAAGAAACTATTCAAGACCTTAGCACTTCAAGAAGTTCTAAGCAAAAGTCAAAAATACACAAGTCAAGCATTCAACCAACTTGAAACAAGAGCATGTACATCATTCAGTCACCTTCCAATAAGCCCAAACCTGTCTGAGTACAGGGAGCAAAAAAGGGACAAAGACAAAAAGAAATATTGCAAAGCTTAGGGTGAAAACCGAAAATGGCACTCTAACACAATCCTGGTAAATAGGAGCAAAAAAGGGAGCAAAATTAAGTCAGCAGTTAGGGTGAAAACCATAAATGGCACCCTAAGTCAAGTCAAGTCAATCAAGTCATGAGCACATATCATCAAAGACCATATTTTGACAAAGCAACAATAAAGACCTCAAACATAGGCATGTAATCTTACTCTCCCAAGAAAAGCACATTCAATATTCAAAACTTGCAAACCTTTCATACCTAGCCCAGACTAGGCATAGCATCATAGCATATGAAAGCATGACCCTATGTATTCAAGAGTAATACAACAAGTCATCACTAATGCTTAAGAACCCTGAGGGGCCCAATTTTTCAAGATAAATGGAAGATTTCTACAAAATGAATTTCTCAAAACCTCTTTCAAAAGCAAATGCAAAGTCTAGCCAATCCAGGCTTCAAAGCTCAATCATTGATCAATCAACATTGTTAACTATTCAAAGCATCGTACATCTTTCTAAGGAAGTCTTTTATTTAGCTGTCGATGACTCTGGGATCAAAGAGCAACCAAAACAAAATTGAGATGGAATATCATCCCCAATAGAGCCATTCATGGCCAAGCAAAGCTGGAGAGGTTATACCATCTCCCTAGAAAGAGCAGAAACAATGGGTCATCTCTGATCAATTGTGATTAGAGATGACCCGTCACCTCCCAACTGAAATTGAGATGAAGTATCATCTCCAGTAAAGTGCCATTCACGGCCAAGCAAAGCTGAAGATGCTATACCATCTCCCCAAGAAGAGCGGAGATGATGTTTCATCTCCCATCAATTGTGATTAGAGATGACCCGTCACCTCCCAACAGAAATCGAGATGAAGTACCATCTCTAGTGTAGCGCCATTCACAGCCAAGCAAAGCTGAAGATGTTATACCATCTCCCTAAGAAGAGCAGAGATGATGCATCATCTCCCATTAAATGTGATTGGAGATGACCCGTCACCTCCCAATTAAAATCGAGATGAAGCATCATCTCCAGCAAGCAAAATTAGAGATGGTACATCATCTCCCAAAATGTCAAAAAATGTCTCATCCCCTACCAATCTTAAAACAAAGATTGATGCGTCATCTGTTAGCAAGAGAAATTTGGGTTGAGGCCCCAAGCAATGAAATCAAGGCATCAATCCCTAGAACAAAGAATTGGGCCTCGACCCTAGAATAATGGATTAGGCCTCGGCCCCTAAGCAATGGATTAGGCCTAATTAGGCCTTGACCCCTGAACAATGCATTAGGCCTTGGCCCCTAAGCAAAGAATTGAGCCTCAGCCCCTGAATAATGAATTGGGCCTTGGGCCTTAAGCAAAGAATTGGGCTTCAACCCCGGAACAATGGATTGGGCCTCGGCCCCTGAATAATGTATTAAGCCTCGACCCCGAAACAAAGGATTGGGCCTTAAGTAATGGATTAAGCCTCAACCCCTGAAAAATGAATTGGGCCTCAGCCCCTAAACAATGGATTGAACCTCGGCCCCTGAGCAATGGATTGGGCCTCGGCCCCTGAGCAAAGGATTGGGCCTTGGCCCCTCTGTAATGAATTGTGGGCCACCGCCCCTTAAGGAATTGGGCCTTAGCTCCTCTACGATGAATTATGGGTAGGGCTGTCAATTATCCAGTTAAGCATCTGAATATGATTCGATTAAAGCAAATTCGGATGCTCATATATCTGACTCTGTTTAAAATCTGATCCGATTATTAAACGAACCGAAATCGGATGCATACACATCTAATCCGATTAAAATCTGATCCGATTAAATATTATATATATATATATATATATATATATATATATATATTATTAGTATATATACTAAATTCGATTTATACATAAGTTTATATATATACATATATATGCTAAATCCAACTAACTGGA
>JAOXJP010232359.1:0-10483 GCA_025762735.1 Platanus orientalis | reverse complement strand
CATGTTCTAAAAATGTTTCAAAGTAAGGTATGTGTGGGCTCGTAGGGCACCATTACTAAAAATGGTACAAAGTTACGCAACTGTGGCTAAGTGGTGCAAAACCTTCTAAAATCACTTGAAGTTGTGCAATTCGGTAAATAGTTGTCCTCGTTCTAAGCGTATGTCCAAACCTAATTCAAATGGCCGAAATTTACATACATATGGGTTTGTGGTGCACAACGCTTGAATTTGGTAGAAAGGAACACACACGTTGGATGGGGCCTCCAACTTCTACACTTAGTACGAAATTACGCACATGGTGGATTGTGGTGCACGACAACTACAACTAGTACAAACTTATGCACGTGTAGACTTTTAGGGCATCGCAAATATGTTTGAAAGTAAAGGCTTGTGTGGGTTCATAGCGCACCAATCCTAAATATGGTACAAAGTTATGCAAGTGTGGGTTTGTGGTGAAAAACTTGTTATAATCGCTCGAAGTTATGCAATTCAGTAAAAGTTAACTGCGTACTGGACAGGTGTGCAAACCTAATGCAAATGGCACAAATTTATGTACATTTGGGCTTGTGGTGCACGACTAATAAAGTTGGTACAAAGCTACGCACGTGTGGGATAGGGCACACAACTTCAACAAATGCTACGAAGTTGTGCATGTGTGGGATTCTAGTGCACAACACCAACAACAGGTACGTAATAACACACAAAAAGAGTTTTAGTGCACATGTTCTAAAAACGTTTCAAAGCAAGGTATCGGTGGGCTCGTAGGGCACTAGTACTAAAAATTGTACAAAGTTGCACAACTGTGGGTAAGTAGTGCAGAACATTCTAAAATCACTCGAAGTGGTGCAATTCGGTAAATAGTTGTCCTCGTTCTAAGTGTATGTGCAAACCTGATTTAAATGGCCGAAATTTACATACATATGGGTTTGTGGTCCACAATGCTCGAATTCTGTATAAAGGAACGCACATGTTGGATGGGGCCTCCAACCTCTATACATAGTACGAAATTACGCACATGGTGGATTGTGGTGCACAACAACTACAACTAGTACAAACTTATGCACGTGTAAACTTTCAGGGCATCAGAAATATGTTTGAAAGTAAAGGCTTGTGTGGGTTCGTAGCGCACCAATCCCAAATATGGTACAAAGTTATGCAAGTGTGGGTTAGTGGTGAAAAACTTGTTATAATTGCTCGATGTTATGCAATTCAGTAAAAAGTTAACTTCGTGCCGGACAGGTGTGCAAACCTAATGCAAATGGCACAAATTTATGTACATTTGGCCTTGTGGTGCTCGACTCGTAAAGTGGGTACAAGGCTACATACTTGTGGGGTAGGCCACACAACTTCTACAAATGCTACGAAGTTATGCACGTTGGGGATTCTACCGCACAACACCAAGAACAGGTACGATCTAACACACGAAAGAAGTTTTAGTGCATATGTTCTAAAAATGGTTCAAAGTAAGGTATGTGTGGGCTCGTAGCACATCATTACTAAATATGGCACAAAGTTACGCAACTATGGGTAAGTGGTGCAAAACTTTCTAAAATCGCTCGAAGTTATGCAATTCGGCAAATAGTTGTCCATGTTCTAAACTTATGTGCAAACCTAATTCAAATGGCCCAAATTTAGTTACATATGGGTTTGTGGTGCACAACGCTTGAATTCGGTATAAAGGAACGCACATATTGGATGGGGCCTCCGACTTCTACACTTAGTACGAAATTACACATGTGGTAGATTGTGGTGCACAACAACTACAACAGGTACAAACTTATGCCCATAATGACTTTTAGGGCAGCAAAAATATGTTTGAAAGTAAAGGCTTGTGTGGGTTCGTAGCACACCAATCCTAAATATGGTACAAAGTTATGCAAGTGTGGGTTAGTGGTGAAAAACTTGTTATAATCGCTAGAAGTTATCGAATTCAGTAAAAAGTTCACTTCATGCTGGACAGGTGTGCAAACCTAATGCAAATGGCTCAAATTTAAGTACATTTGGGCTTGTGGTGCACGACACATAGAGTGGCTACAAAGCTACGCACGTGTGGGATAGGGCACACAACTTCTACAAATGCTAAGAAGTTGTGCACGTGGGGGCTTCTAGTGCACAACACCAACAACAGGGACGAAATAACACACAAAAAGAGTTTTAGTGCACATGTTCTAAAAATGTTTCAAAGTAAGGTATGTGTGGGCTCGTAGGGCACCATTACTAAAAGTGGTACAAAGTTACGCAATTGTGGGTAAGTGTTGCAAAATTTTCTAAAATCGCTCGAAGTTGTGAAATTCCGTAAATAGTTGTCCTCGTTCTAAGCTTATGTGCAAACCTAATTCAAATGGCCAAAAATTACATACATATGCGTTTGTGGTGCACAACGCTCGAATTCGGTATAAAGGAACGCACATGTTGGATGGGCCCTCCAACTTCGACACTTAGTACAAAATTACGCATAAGGTGGATTGTGGGGCAGAACAACTACAACAAGAACAATCTTATGCACATGTAGACTTTTAGGGCATCGGAAATATGTTTGAAAGTAAAGGCTTGTGTGTGTTCGTAGCGCACCAATCCTAAATATGGTACAAAGTTATGCAAGCGTGGGTTAGTGGTGAGAAAATTGTTATAATCGCTCCAAGTTATGCAATTCAATAAAAAGTTAACTTCGTGCTAGACAGGTGTGCAAACCATAATGACACAAATTTATGTACATTTGGCATTGTGGTGCATGACTCATAAAGTGGGTACAATGCTACACACTTGTGGGATAGAGTGGGCAACTTCTACAAATGCTACGAAGTTGTACTCGTGGGCGATTCTAGTGCACAACAACAACAACAGGTACGAAATAACAGACAAAAAGAGTTTTAGTGCACATGTTCTAAAAATGTTTCACAATAAGGTATGTGTGGGCTCGTAGGGCACCATTACTAAAAATGGTACAAAGTTACGCAACTGCGGGTAAGTGTTGCAAAACTTTCTAAAATCGCTTGAAGTTGTGAAATTCGGTAAATAATTGTCCTTGTTCTATGCTTATGTGCAAACCTAATTCAAATGGCGGAAATTTACATACATTTGCGTTTGTGGTGGACAATGCTCGAATTCGTTGCGAAGGAACGCACATGTTAGATGGGGCCTCCAACTTCTACACTTAGTACGAAATTACGCATATGGTGGATTGTGGGGCACAACAACTACAACTAATACAAACTTATGCACGTGTAGACATTTAGGGCATCAAAAATAAGTTAGAAAGTAAAGGCTTGTTTGGGTTCATAGCGCACCAATCTTAAATATAGTACAAAGTTATACAAGTGTGGGTTAGTGGTGAGAAACTTGTTATAATCGCTCGAAGTTATGCAATTCAGTAAAAAGTTAACTGCGTGCTAGACATGTGTGCAAACCATAATGGGTCAAATTTATGTACATTTGGCCTTGTGGTGTAGGACTCATAAAGTGGGTACAAAGCTACACACTTGTGGGATAGAGCGGGCAACTTCTACAAATGCTACGAAGTTGTGCACGTGGGCGATTCTAGTGCACAACAACAACAACAAGTATGAAATAACACACAAAAAGAGTTTTAGTGCACATGTTCTAAAATTGTTTCAAAGTAAGGTATCTGTGTGCTCGTAGGGCACCATTACTAAATATGGTACAAAGTTACGCAACTGCGGGTAAGTGTTGCAAAACCTTCTAAAATCGCTTGAAGTTGTGAAATTCGGTAAATAATTGTCCTCGTTCTAAGCTTATGTGCAAACCTAATTAAAATGGCAGAAATTTACAAACATTTGTGTTTGTGGTGGACAATGCTCGAATTCGGTGCAAAGGAACGCACATGTTGGATGGGGCCTCTAACTTCTACACTTAGTACGAAATTACGCACATGGTGGATTGTGGTGCACAACAACTACAACTCGTACAAACTTATGCACGTGTAGACTTTTAGGGCTTCAGAAATATGTTTGAAAGTAAAGGCATGTGTGGGTTCGAAGCGCACCTATCCTAAATATGGTACAAAGTTATGCAAGTCTGGGTTAGTGGTGAGAAACTTGTTATAATCGCTCGAAGTTATGCAATTCAGTAAAAAGTTAACTTCGTGCTAAACTGGTGTGCAAACCATAATGGCACAAATTTCTGTACAATTGGCCTTATGGTGTACGACTCATAAAGTGGGTACAGAGCTACACAATTGTGGGATAGCGCGCACTTCTACAAATGCTATGAAGTTGTGCACGTGGGGGATTCTAGTGTACAACACCAACAATAGGTACGAAATAACACACAAAAAGAGTTTTAGTGCACATGTTCTAAAAATGTTTCAAAGTATGGTATGTGTGTGCTCGTAGGGCACCATTACTAAAAATGGTACAAAGTTACGCAATTGTGGGTAGGTGGTGCAAAACTTTCTAAAATCGCTCCAAGTTGTGCAATTCTGTAAATAGTTTCCACGTTCTAAGCGTATGTCTAAACCTAATTCAAATGGCTGAAATTTACATACATATTGGCTTGTGGTGCACAACGCTCGAATTCGGTATAAAGGACGCACATGTTGTATGGGGCCCCCAACTTCTACACTTAGTACGATATTACGCATATGGTGGATTGTGGTGCAAAACAACTACAACTAGTACAAACTTATGCACATGTAGACTTTTAGAGCATCAGAAATATGTTTAAAAGTAAAGGCTTGTGTAGGTTCGTAGTGCACCAATACTAAATATGGTACAAAGTTATGCAATTGTGGGTTATTGGTGAAAGGCTTGTTATAATCGCTCGAAGTTATGGAATTCAATAAAAAGTTAACTTCGTGTTGGATAGGTGTGCAAAACTGACGCGAATTGCCCAAATTTATGTACGTTTGGGCTTGTGGTGCACGACTCATAAAGTGGGTACAAACCTACGCACGTGTGGGATGGGGCGCACAACTTCTACAAATGCTACTAAGTTGTGCACGTGGGGGATTCTAGTGCACAACACCAACAACAGGTACGGAATAACACACAAAAAGAGTTTTAGTGCACATGTTCTAAAAATGCTTCAAAGTAAGGCATGTGTGGGCTCGTAGGGCACCATTACTAAAAATAGTACAAAGTTACGCAACTGTGGTTAAGTATTGCGGAACATTCTAAAATTGCTCGAAGTTGTGCAATTCTGTAAATAGTTCTCCTCGTTCTAAGCGTATGTGCAAACCTAATTCAAATGGCCAAAATTTACATACATATGGGCTTGTGGTGTGCAACCCTAATGCAAAAGGCACAAATTAAAGTATATTTGGCCTTGTGGTGATTGACTCGTAAAGTCCGTACAAAGCTACACACTTGTGGGATGGGGCGCACTACTTTTACAAATGCTACGAAGTTATGCACGTGGGGGATTCTACTGCACAACACCAACAATAGGTACGATCTAACACACGAAAGAAGTTTTAGTGCACATGTTCTAAAAATTTTTCAATGTAAGGGATGTGTTGGCTCGTAGCGTACCACTGCTAAATATGGTACAAAGTTAGGCAACTGTGGGTAAGTGGTGCAAAACTTTCTAAAACCGCTCGAAGTTTTGCAATTCGGTAAATAGTTGTCCACGTTCTAAACTTATGTGCAAACCTAATTCAAATGGCCCAAATTATGCTTACATATGGGTTTGTGGTGGACAACGCTTGAATTCGGTATAAAGGAACGCCCATGTTGGACGGGGCATCCAAATTTTGGACCTAGTACGAAATGACACACGTGGTGGATTGTGGTGCACAACAACTACAACTAGTACAAACTTATGCACGTGTAGACTTTTAGGGCATCAGAAATATGTTTGAAAGTAAAGGCTTGTGTGGGTTCGTAGCGCACCAATCCTAAATAAGGTACAAAGTTATGCAAGTGTTGGTTAGTGGTGAAAAATTTGTTATAATCGCTCGAAGTTACGCAATTCAGTAAAAAGTTTGCTTCGTGCTGGACAGGTGTGCAAACCTAATGCAATTGGTACAAATTTATGTACATTTGGGCTTGTGGTGCAAGACTCATAAAGTGGGTACAAAGCTACGCACCTGTGGGATAGGGCGCACAACTTGTACAAATGCTACGAAGTTGTGCACGTGGGGGATTCTAGTGCACAACACCAACAACAGGTACGAAATAACACAAAAAAAGAGTTTTAGTGCACATGTTCTAAAAATGATTCAAGGTAAGGTATGTGTGCGCTCGTAGGGCACCATTACTATAAATGGTACAAAGTTACGCAACTGTTGGTAAGTGGTGCAAAACTTTCTAAAATCGCTCCAAGTTGTGCTGTTCGGTAAATAGTTGTCCTCGTTCTAAGCGTATGTCCAAACCTAATTGAAATGGCCCAAATTTACATACATATGTGTTTGTGGTGCACAACGCTCGAATTCGGTATAAAGGGATGCACATGTTGGATGGGGCCTCCAACTTCTACACTTAGTACGAAATTACGCACATGGTGGATTGTGGTGCACAACCACAACAACTAGTACAAAATTATGCACGTGTAGACTTTTAGGGCATCAGAAAAATGTTTGAAAGTAAAGGCTTGTGTGGTTCGTAGTGCACCAATCCTAAATATGGTACAAAGTTATGCAAGTGTGGGTTAGTGGTGAAAAACTTGTTATAATCGCTCGAAGTTACGCAATTTAGTTAAAACTTAACTTCATGCTAGACAGGTGCACAAACCATAATGGCACAAATTTATGTACATTTGGGCTTGTGGTGCACGACTTATGAAGTGGGTACAAAGCTACGCACATGTGGGATAGGGCGCACAACTTGTACAAATGCTACGAAGTTGTGCACGTGGGGGATTCTTGTGCATAACACCAACAGCAGGTACGACATAACAAAAAAAAAATAGTTTTAGTGCACATGTTCTAAAAGTGATTCAAAGTAAGGTATGTTTGCGCTCGTAGGGCACCATTTCTAAAAATGGTACAAAGTCACGCAACTGTGGGTAAGTGGTGCAAAACTTTCTAAAATCACTCCAAGTTGTGCAACTCGATAAATAGTTGTCCTCATTCCAAACGTAATTCAAATGGCCCAAATTTACATACATATGGGTTTGTGGTGCACAACGCTCGAATTCGGTATAAAGGAACTCACATGTTGAATGGGGCCTCCGACATCTACACTTAGTACGGAATTACACACATGGTGGATTGTGGTGCACACCAACTACAACTAGTACAAACTTATGCACGTGTAGACTTTTAGGGCATCAGAAATATGTTCGAAAGTAAAGGCTTGTGTGGGTTCGTGCCGCACCAATCCTAAATATGGTACAAAGTTATGCAAGTGTGGGTTAGTGGTGAAAAACTTGTTATAATCGCTCGAACTTATTCAATTCGGTAAATAGTTAACTTCGTGCTGGACAGGTGTGCAAACCTAATGCAAATGGCACAAATTTATGTACATTTGGGCTTGTGCTGTACGACTCATAAAGTGGGTACAAAGCTACGCACGTGTGGGATAGGGCACACAACTTCTGCAAATGCGACGAAGTTGTGCACGTGGGGGATTCTAGTGCACAACACCATCAACAGGTACGAAATAACACACAAAAAGAGTTTTAGAGCACATGTTCTAAAAATGTTTCAAAGTAAGGTATGTGTGTGCTCGTAGGGCACCATTACTAAAACTGGTACAGAGTTACGCAATTATGGGTAAGTGGTGCAAAACTTTCTAAAATCGCTCCAAGTTGTGCATTCTGTAAATAGTTGTCCTCGTTCTTAGCGTATGTGCAAACCTAATTCAAATGGCCAAAATTTACATACATATGGGTTTGTGGTGCGCAACGCTCGAATTCGGTATAAAGGAACCCACATGTTGGATGGGGCCCCCAACTTCTACACTTAGTACGAAATTACGCACATGGTGGATTGTGGTGCACAACAACTACAACTAGTACAAACTTATGCACGTGTAGACTTTTAGGGCAGTAGAAATATGTTTGAAAGTAAAGGCTTATGTGGGTTCGTAGCGCACCAATCCTAAATATGGTACAAAGTTATGCAAGTGTGGATTAATGGTGAAAAACTTGTTGTAATCGCTCGTTGTTATGCAATTCAGTAAAAAGTTAACTTCGTCCTGGATAGGTGTGCAACCCTATTGCAAATGGAACAAATTTAATTATATTTGGCCTTGTGGTGCTCGACTCGTCAAGTGGGTACAAAGCTACACACTTGTAGGATGGGGCGCACTACTTTTACAAATGCTACGAAGTTATGCACGTGGGGGATTCTAGTGCACAACACCAACAACAGGTACGAACTAAAACAGGAAAGAAGTTTTGGTGCACATGTCCTAAAAATGTTTCAAAGTAAGGTATGTGTGGGCTCGTAGCGCACCATTACTAAATTTGGTACAAAGTTACTCAAATGTGGGTAAGTGGCGCAAAATTTCTAATATTGTTCAAAGTTATGAAATTCGGTAAATAGTTGTCCTCGTTCTAAACTGATATGCAAACCTAATTCAAATGGCGAAATTTACTTACATATGGGTTTGTGGTGCACAACACTCGAATTGTTACAAAGGAACACACATGTTGGATGGGGCCTCGAACTTCTACACTTAGTACGAAATTACGCACATGGTGGATTGTGGTGCACAACAACTACAACTAGTTCAAACTTAAGCACGTGTAGACTTTTAGGGCATCAGAAATATGTTTGAAAGTAAAGGCTTGTGTGGGTTCGTAGCGCACAAATCCTAAATATGGTACAAAATTATGCAAGGGTGGGTTAGTACTGAAAAACTTCTTATAATGGCTCAAAGTGATGCAATTCAGCAAAAAGTTAACTTCGTGCTAGACAGGTGTGCAAACCTAATGCAAATGGCACAAATTTATGTAGAGTTGGGCTTGTGGTGCACGACTCGTAAAGTGGGTAAAAAGCTACACACTTGTAGGACAGGGTGCACAACTTCTACAAATGCTACGAAGTTGTGCACATGGGGGATTCTAGCGCACAACACCAACAACAAGTACGATCTAACACACGAAAGAAGTTTTAGTGCACATGTCCTAAAAATGTTTCAAAGTAAGGTATGTGTGCGCTCGTAGCGCACCATTACTAAATATGGTGCAAAGTTACGCAACTGAGGGAAAGTGGTGCAAAACTTTCTAAAATCGCTCGAAGTTGTGCAATTCGGTAAATTGTTGACCTCGTTCTAAACTTATGTGCAAACCTAATTCAAATGTCCCAAATTTACTTACATATGGGTTTGTGGCGCACAACGCTCGAATTCGGTATAAAGGAACGTCCATGTTGGATGAGGCGACCAACTTCTACACTTAGTACGAAATTACTCACATGGTGGATTGTGGTGCACAACAACTACAACTAGTACAAACTTATGCACGTGTAGACTTTTAGGGCATCTGAAATATGTTTGAAAGTAAAGGATTCTACGGGTTCGTAGCGCACCAATCCTAAATATGATACAAAGTTATGCAAGTGTGGGTTAGTTTTGAAAAACTAGTTATAATCGCTCGAAGTTATGCAATTAAGTAAAAAAGTTAACTTCATGCTAGACAGGTGTGCAAACCTAATGCAAATGGCACAAATTTATGTAGATTTGGGCTTGTGGTGCACGACTCGAAAAGTGGGTAGAAAGCTACACACTTGTGGGATAGGGCACACAACTTCTACAAATCGCTCGTAATTATGCAATTCTGTAAATAGTTGTCCTCGTTCTAAACTGATGTACAAACCTAATTCAAATGGCCAAAATTTTCTTACATATGGGTTTGTGGTGCACAACAATCGAATTCGGTGTAAAGGAACGCACATGTTGGATGGGGCGTCCAAATTCAACGGTTAGTACGGAATTACCCACATGGTGGATTGTGGTGCACAACCACTACAACTAGTACAAATTTAAGCACGTGTAGACTTTTAGGGCATCAGAAATAAGTTTGAAAGTAAAGGCTTGTGTGGGTTCATAGCGCACAAATCCTAAATATGGTACAAAGTTATGCAAGGGTGGGTTAGTGGTGAAAAACTTCTTATAATGGCTCGAAGTTATGCAATTCAGTAAAAAGAGAACTTCGTGCTAGACAGGTGTTCAAACCTAATGCAAATGGCACAAATTTATGTAGATTTGGGCTTGTGGTGCACGACTCGTAAAGTGGGTAAAAAGCTACACACTCGTGGGATAGGGCACACAACTTCTACAAATCGATCGAAGTTATGCAATTCGGTAAATAGTTGTCCTCATTCAAAACTGATGTACAAACCTAATTCAAATGGCCAAAATTTTCTTACATATGGGTTTGTGGTGCACAACGATTGAATTCGGTATAAAAGAACGCACATGTTGGATGGGGCGTCGAAATTCAACACTTAGGACGAAATTACCCACATGGTGGATTGTGGTGCACAACCACTACAACTAGTACAAACTTAAGCACGTGTAGACTTTTAGGGCATCAGAAATATGTTTGAAAGTAAAGGCTTGTGTGGGTTCGTAGCGCA